>CAJVPZ010000407.1:0-19713 GCA_910592135.1 Racocetra fulgida | reverse complement strand
TTTCGGTGAGACTTTCGACTTTTGGTAGAACTTTCAACTTTCGGTAAGACTTTCGACTCTTGGTAGAACTTATGACCAGTGAGACTTTTGATTTTTGGTAAGAGTTTCGAATTTCGGTGAGACTTTCTGTCTTTCAGTAGAACGTTTGACTTTTGTAAACTTTTGAATTTCAGCAAAGATTTCGAATTTCAGTGATACTTTCAATTTTCGGTAAGGATTCGAATTTTGGTGTGATTTTTGACTTTTGGTAGAACTTTTGATAGTAGAACTTATAACTGGTGTGACTTTTGATTTTCGGTAAGAGTTTTGAATTTTGGTGAGACTTTCAACTTTCGGTAGAACTTTCGACTTTTGGTGAAACTTTTGAATTTCAGTAAGGATTTCGAATTTTGATGAGACTTTCGATTTTCGGTGAGTTTCAAATTTCAGTGTAACTTTTACAGCTGTTTTCATAAATTCTGGGATACCTAAAAAATTTGCTGATGATAATTTCGGCCGAATTCGATAAGTTATTTCTTCGGTGTTACATAATTAGGGGTAGCTGCGCGACGCAGTCGCGCTAGAACCAGGAACGTGGAATTTAAGCGTAGCAATTATATAATGAAATGAGGTTTTTTGTTGAAGCAAAAATAACTCAAGTTAGCCATGCATAAATCTATCGATTCAGGAGTCTCATATCTGTGCTTTCAATACCATACGGCACAAAAATCTAACGTCCATATGACGCAAGAATCCAACTCCCATATGACACAAGAATCTAACTCCATACGACACAAGAATCCAACACCCACACAGCGCAAGAATTCATGTCCGGTGAAGTCTAAAAACCCAAAGAAAAAAAAGAAAATTAGTAACAAACTAGCAAGACAAAAAAAAAAAAAAAAAAAAAAAAAAAAAAAATCAAAGAAAATTAATACCTTAACTAAAAACGCCGCACACATATTCCCGGTGCTGATTCACGTTCGGCAAAGCTTAAAAACCCCAAAGAAAAAAAATGAAGTTAGTAACAAAGCTAAAAAAAAAAAACTCCATTACCGAAAATGCGCATACTGTAACCGTTGATGGGGGCTTAATAAGATTATGTGGATAAAGGGCTAATTTAACTCCAACGGTGTACGGGGAGATAAAGATAAATTTAAAAACGAAGGGTGTCTTTTTAACTGTCGAAGATCTATTGAGACAATATGACACTGAAACGAAGGCTTTAATATTAAGAGGGCTCATAATGAAGCGAAACAACTACAGGTGATGCTGTTAGGGAGATTTCAATAAGGATGGTGAGGTAAAAGTGGACAATGATCAAGTGGTAACGGGGATAACTTTAAGTCCACGTGGGTGATTAACAGGGTCGAATAACCAATCATAAGTTTCGTTCTCTACCACAATTCTCGCAAGTCACTAAGGTGAATGGCAATATCTGATTCCACAATCGTTCCAGAATCCGAGTCTTAATAAGCCAAATCGAAGTTACAAGTCAATTCAGTCCGTCGAATTGAGTCTCGAAGGGGTTTATTAAAGTTACAAGTCAAATTCAAAGACAATGCGCAAAGGAAGATTCAGATAAGTATATACTTTATTCAAGCTAAAACGAAACAATTATTTAAGAATGGAATGGTATTCATTATTAATCCTAAAATAAAACTATAAGATTCTAATCTCTACTGCCTTGAACTTCAGGTCTTTAAATACATTTTAATTTTGGGAACGTTTACACCCTAAAGGCTGCATTTACACGACTACGGGTGCGATTACACCACCGCTGGGATGCTTACACCCCCACGGGGATGTTTACACACTCATTTCTTAGTCATTTTCCTGTGATTATGCAAGTGGGCCACAGCAACAGGCTCAAACGGCTATGTTTGCACCCTCACGGTCGCGTTTACACACCTTGAGTAACTTTATTTTCTCATGGGTCATCCGCTTTTGAATATGATCATTATGATCACGCTATCCAATCAAATGCAAGATTTTGCTTACACCATTCTAGATCGCAGTTAACCATACCGATACACTCCGTTATGCAAGCAAAACTACGTTCCTGGTACATATATATGTACATTGTGTAACCCCAAAGAAATAACATCAAATTCGGCTGAAATTAATGTCGGCAAATTTTTTAGGTGTCCTAGAATTTATGAAACAGCTGTAAATTTCGGTGAGACTTTCAACTTTCGGCAAGAATTTCGACTTTCAGTAAGGGTTTCGAATTTTGGTAAAACTTTCAACTTTCGACTTTCGGTAGAACTTTTGAGACTTTTGGTGAACATTTGACTTTTGGTAGAACTTTCAACTTTCAGTAAGGATTTCGAATTTCGGTGAAACTTTTGATTTTCGGTAAGGGTTTCAGATTTTACAGCTATTATCATTATTTCTCGGACACCTGAAGAATTTTCAGGTAACTGAAATATCCTCTGTTTCATTCGGTAAATTACCTAAATTCTCGGAAACTATATCGCTGTCTCCGGACCTTCAGTCCGAGGACAGCGATGTAATTTACAGAGAGCTAAGTAATTTACCAGAGGAGATTTAGATCATCTGAATATTCTTCAGGTGTCCCAGAAATAATGATAACAGCTGTAATAAGACTTTTGACTTTTGATGAAAATATCAACTTTTAGTAAACTTTTAACTTTTGGTAAAAATTTTGAATTTCAATGAGATTTCTAACTTTCAGTAAAGGTTTTGAATTTCAGTAAGGCTTTTGACTTTCGGTAAAGGTTTCGAATTTTGGTGAGACTTTTGACTATCAGTAAAGATCTCGAATTTTAGTAAGACTTTCGACTTTCAGAAGAGTATCAAATTTTGGTGAAACCTGTAAAGGTTTTGATTTTTAGTAGAACTTTCAGCTTTTGGTAAAGCATTCAAATTTCGTTGAGGACTTTGATAGAACTTTCAGCTTTCAGTAAGATTTTGACTTTTGGTAAGACTTACAACTTTTGGTTTCGACTTTCGTAAGACTTTAACTTTCGGTGAGGCTTTTGACTTTTAGTAAAACTTTTGACAAAGCTTTCGACTTTAAGTGAGGGTTTCAACTTTCAATAAGACTTTTGACTTTCAGTAAAACTCTCGACTTTCGGTAATGGTTTCGACTTTTAGTAAGAATTTCGACTTTCTGTAAGAGTTTCGGCTTTAATCTTAAAATTACTGAATAAGATAGGTGGTGCGAAGCGCCACCTATCGCACTAGTATTCGATAATTTAATGTCATTTGCACAATTTAATTCATATTTTACTGTTCATTTAATAGTAGTGATTTCGTCTCTTAAAACCAAATTTAACTATTTCTGTATTTACTCCAATCTAATAGCAGTGACTTCGTATCTTAATAAAACAATTAAGAAACTTTCCCTTCCAAAAAAATTACTATTTAAAAAAAAAGTCAAAACCACGAAAAATAAAGTTTGAAAAAAAAATTTTTTAAATTTAAAAATTTTTTTTTTCTTATTTAATTCTGTTATATATATCGTTACATAATTAATTAATTATATTACCTATTATCCATCTACTATTTATTAAAACTATGTATGTTTGTCTCCGTTATTTTGTTCGATTTGTAATGTTTTAATATTTTGAATTCCTCAATTCTATTCCTAACAACTATGGGTAAATTCAAATTTTCAAAGAATTCTAAGGAATATTATGTGACTGCACCTTCAATTGGTAGTAACGCAGTAACTTTTGGTTTGAGAACATTCTTAAGTTGATAGATATAAAGATTCAATTATGATAAAAAGATCGTTTTTAACTACAACACGATATTTATAAAATTGATATCATTTCAGAAGCATTTAGAAGCATACCCTAATTTTGATAGAATGTACGTACGTACATACGTCTAATAATTAAAAGTAAATGCATATAACAAATATGTAATGTATAAATAATAAAGTATGTACAGTAAACATTAAGGTGGCATGCATAGTTCGTAAAAGAAATTCTTCAAGAAATTTTTACTATAAACTATGAAAAAAAGAGCAATATTAGCACTCACCCCTAACGTCAACTATTAAAAGGAATGATATAAATTTTTTTATTAAATTAAAAAAATTCTAAATATTATTTTCACAGTAAAGATATCCAAATCGAAGTGCAATGAATAATTACAGTATATAATGAAGTAGTAAAAATAACATTGAGACGGAAAGTAATTTAAATTTTGAAATGCTTATAAAAAAAGTCAATAACGATGCGGTGAAAAATTCATAGTATACAATTACATATAGAATACTAATCAAGTTCAGGTAGATTTGTACAATAAAGAAAAGAAAATTGACGAAAGGTAAAAATAGAGCATTCTCAGAACATCAGCCATCAAACAAGCATAACAATACAGAATCACAATCATTACATGTTTTAGAGAAAAACTATTAAATGATTACAAAATGTTAAAGCAAACAAAGAAACTAAATACAGTAAACTTTCTTTAAGTGCAACTCTTAATAAAATTTTCTAAATACAAGATCTCTTTTTGTCACAAGTATATAGAATAATATAAAATTTTACGTCCACTAAAAGCAACTTCTCTCTGAGAACATATATCAAAATTCTATGTCCTAGCGACTTGCATTTAGAGAAAGTTAACAGTAATTATTTGCTTTAATTGCATTTGGAATTCTAAAGCCAATAAAGTGAGTTAAATAGTTTAAATGCATTTAGTTATATTACCTTATTTGTATTTGTCTCAAATGCACTTCTTAAATGTGTGTCAGACAGTATAAATGTTAACAAAATTTTTTAGGGTTATTGAGTCAGAGTTAATATTAGAATTAAATGTTAGTAAATATATGATAACACCGCTTAAAAAAAGCTTTTAATAATGCATAAAAGATGATTTTAGGAATAAACGATTTTTGACAAACAAATTATTTGATCATGTTATATTACATATGATCTTAAAACTGATACATTTTTTTGTCTTCTCTACACTTTATAACTTCAAAGACACATTTTGTAAAAGCTCACGATTATGCACATCTATTTTTCAGGCAAGATCTTTCCAAATGATAATGTTTCTTAAGAAAATGCTAAAATAATTACTCATCTTTGAAGGGTCACATGTTACGATTAGGGATGGCAACGGTTACGGTTATGACCGGTCATGACCGTTAACCGATACCGGTCGGTCAGAGACCCTTGACAGACCGGTTAAAAATCTGATCAATAATAAAAATTAATGTAATAAATATCCTTATATATTTTACTAAGCAAACTAGCTTTTGACTTCTAATAAACATCGTAGAAGATATTCTTAGAACTCTAACCCTGTAAAAATTCTTTTCCAAATATTTCCGTATTTCTCCATATTTTTGTGAAAACTCCATAAACCTGCAACATGATCGACAAAATCTAGACAGACCGAATAATGTCCATGATTTAAGGTTATAAATACCGTGAATATACAACATTTAGGCCAGACCAATTTAATTCTTCGTTTAACATAACCCCCACCCCTCTATTTTTTAAAATTTATATGAATCCAATACTCGCATTGTCTGACAAAGGCATAAGGAACAAAAGCATTCGATCACTATAGAATTTCTATAACGATAATAGTTTTTGTTCTTGAGTGATCAAATGTTTTGTCAGTGTATGTATATATGTGCACACAATGATGCTACTATCAACCTAGATACAACTGGATATTATCAAAACAAATTCGGATTAGCATATTTTTATTAATTAAATTTAATGCGAATCGAAAAACAAAATCTAGTTCCAAACTTTAGTCGTTATACGAAATATGTAAGTTGTGATAGTGAATTGACTCAACAAAAAAATCATTGCTCAATGATTGACCAAAAAATATTTTGCTTTATCGATCAAAGATCAATTCACTAATTAATGCGAATAAAATGAGATTGTTGTACGTCAAATTAAAAATGTGTCCAATCAAAATAATTATAATGCCGCTAATACCTAAAATAGAGCTTTACCCTAACCCTAATGAAACTTAGTATTGAAATTTTGATTTGACACACAAATTTCATTTTGACGTACAACAATAACAAACGATAGAGAAAATAGTGGTGGTCCGATTAAAATTTCGGATCTATTAACTGGAATTTTTTTTTGTAGGATTTTTATTGGGTTGATTAAACGATAATCACTGATTAAATCTAAGTGCTTTTTACTCGTCAGCAGCTGACATTAAACGATACTAGCTAATCAAGGTTATAGAAAAATTATCAGTTAGGTATTTTTACTTGGTAAATGAGCTACGATTTCATTAGCATGATCTTGAGAAACATTGTGCGATTCGGCCAAGATTCAGGAGCATGACTGAATCATTTTCATCATATTTTTTAGATAATTCGGATCTGAGATGTAAGATTGTATATTTTCACTGATGCCCTTTATTTTTGCAAAAATATATTGCCACTGTGAAATAAATATATCCTCTCCACGTATGTTTCATAAACCGTTAGAAATATCAAGTAGCGTTTTAATTTAGTTGTTCACTAAATTTTTTTCTTAAAAACTTGTGATGACTTCCATTATCAAGTATTCTTTTTTTTTCGTATTTTGTGTCCAAACCTATAGTTAGGCAAACCATTTGGTGAAAATGGCGAAAGACGAAACCTAAACCTAGCGAAAGTTGTAAGATGAAACATCACGGTTAAGTTGGCTAAAGGCGAAACCTCTAGCGAAAGGCAAACCCCTGGAGAAACTGGAAACAGTCTTAACAAAGTAAATATTGAGGCATGCTGATGAATGAAAATATTTGGTATCTGATTACAAAAAAAATTCTAAAATTTCTAATATTTAATCAATGCAAAGCTTATAAAATACTAGTTTGAATCTATAGTTTCAAGCGAAGCTGCGTTTCGCAACTAATTAGATAGTATATGCAACACATTTAAAGTAAGCAAACAAAAGTGTGTATGTTATAAATTTTATTTATCTTTATTTCTTGGTAGCAACTTTATTATTTCGTTAAAGATACATTTAATAAAGCTTTATATTTAAAATGAAATTATTTCTACAGACATTTTAAAATCAGCAAATGATTCTTCTTCAAATCCGCTAACAAGTAAAGTTTCACCACGATTTCTTAATGCAGCCACATTATACGGATCTAATTCTAATGATTTGTTTAAATCAACAAGAGATTCTTTAAATCTACCAATTTTACGATAAGCTTCTCCACGAAGACACAAAGCATCTACATTAACAGGGTTGATTTCCAAAGATCTGTTTAAATCATTAATTGATTCATCAAACCAGCCACTCAAAAGAAAAATTTCAGCACGAGACTTTAATGTGCTTGCATCATCAGGTTCAATTTCTAATGATCTGTTAAAGTCTCTAAGAGATTCATTATATCTTCCTTTCTCTAGATAAATTCTTCCACGACATCTTAATGCGTGTGGGTAATGCGAAATGGTACTCAACGAATTGTTAAAATCAGCAAGTGATTCATCAAATTTTTTCATCATGAAGTAGGTTTCACCACGGTTGCATAATGCAAGCGTATGATCTTGATTAATTTCTAATGTTCTATTGAAATCAGCTAGTGAATCATTATATCTACCCATCCCACGATAAGTTATACCACGTTGAATTAACAAGTAAGTATTATCAGGATTGACTTCTAATGATTTGTTAAAGTCCGCAAGTGATTCTTCATATTTCATCAATTTATAATAAGTCATTCCACGATAACATAATGTATGTGCATCATTGGGATTACTTTTTAATGATTCGTTTAAATCAGCAAGTGATTCATCATATTTATCCATATAGAAATAAACTCTTCCACGTCTTTCCAATACATCAGGATCATTTGGAAACAATACTAAAGCTTTATTTAAATCAGCAAGTGAATCTTCATAATCACCATCTAAGCGATAAATACGTGCACGACAAAGTAATGCAAGAATATTATTTGGATCAATTTCTAAAGCCTTGTTTAAATCATTAAGAGCAAACCTATATTTTCCCATATCTAAATAAGTTGCACCACGTATACTCAAAAGTTTACAATCATTTGCACAAATAAGTAGTGACTTATTCAAGTCATTGAGAGATTCCTCTAATTTATCCATCATCCTATAAGTATTTCCACGTTCGCCCAATGCCATTGCGTATTTTGGAGCAATCTCTATTGATCGATTAAGATCCTCGAGCGATTCATCATATTTATCCATAAAATAATAGAGAGCACCACGTTGTCTTAGGGTTAATGCATTATTTGGCATGATTTCTAAAGATTTATTTAAATCTTCAAGTGATTCATTAACATTTTGCTTCATGCGGTAAATTGCACCTCTAATTCTTAATGCAGACGCGTTGTTTTGAATAATTTCTAAAGAATTATTTAAATCTACAAGCGCTTCATCAAATTTATCCATAATATGGTAAATTGCACCACGAATCATCAAAGTATCAGGATTATTAGGATCAATTGTCAAAGAATTGTTTAAATCTGAGAGAGCATCTTCATATCTAAGTTTACCTTTAAGTAACCGTTCATCAGTTAACTTACTTTCAGAAAATTTTTTAAATTTTGTAAGCCAATCTTCACATCTACCCAATACATAATAAGTTGCACCACGATGTTTTAAATTAGATGCGTTATATGGATCAATTTTTAAAATTTTAGTAAAATCCGAGCATATTCTCTTATATCTAGCAATCATTCCGTAAACTTCATCACTAGTTATTATCGACACGTTATTTGATTCAATTTCAAATGCTTTGTTTAAATCTATAAGAGCATCCGTATATCTATCAATTTTATAAAAAATATTTCCTCTAATTCGTAATGCGAATGTATTATTTGGATCTATCTCTAAAGATTTTGTAAAATCCGCTAGTGATTCAACATAATTTCCTATTATATAGTAAGTTAATCCACGACTTGTCAATGTTAATGCGTTATTAGGTCTAATCTCCAAAGATTTATTTAGATCAACGAGTGATTCAATATATAAACCCAACATTCGATAAATTGCACCACGAAGGTATAAAAAATTTGCATTATATGGATAAATGTTTAATGAGATATTTAAATCCTCAAGAGCTTTTTCATATAACTCCATCTCATAATAAGTTGCACCACGATAACTTAATGTAAAGGCATTATTTGGATCTAACCATAATGATTTGTTTAAATCAGCAAGTGATTCATCAAATTTTCCAATCATATGATAAGTTAATCCACGATAACATAAAGTAAATGAATCATTTGGCCTCATATATAATAATTTGTTAAAGTCTCTAAGAGAATCTTCGTATTTATCCATTGATAGGTAAATTAATCCACGATTTTTTAGAGCAATCATACTAGATGGTACAAATCTGATAAATTTATTTAATTCTTCAAGTGATTCTTTATAATTATTCGTTGTACAGTAAGTTAATCCACGGTTTTCAAGCAAAAATTCTCCATATTCGTTTTTTATAACAAAATCTATCAAATAAATAAATATTTAGTATGTTTAGCATTAAAATATTTAAAATTAAAATTAAATGGTTTGGAACTTTTGTTTTTATTACCCATCTTGTAAAATTTAAGTTTATATTAGATATATAATTGAGTTTACGCGTCTTTTTCTAGTTAGGTAAAATAAGAAATAGAGAAACGCGTAAATTGCGTTAAATGTCAATAATAAAAATTTTCGCTGGCCAATCAGATTTTCAGATCATGTGTAACCAAAAAATAAAAACGCGAAAAAAAGTAAAAATTTTGCTACATACAACTAACCTTAACTTTATAGTAACCAAACAGAGCAATTTATAGCGAATTTTTATTTTTAGTATTTAGTATAATAACGTAATACCTTCGAAATTTTTTATACTTGTGATGTTAGAATTATAAACACGTATATTTATTTATTTATTTGAAAAGGCAATCATCGTATGAAATAATGGATAGTTAAGACTTGAATTTTTTTTTTTTAGATTTGAAGAATTTGATAAAAGAAAAAGAATTGAAAATTTACCATTAATATGTACTGAATCGAAACTGAAATAATTGCAAAAATTATATTTAAAATAAAAATCTAAAATAATTGCAAAAATTATATTTAAAATAAAAATCTAAAATTTTTTCAAAACTTTTTTCAATTTTATTATTTAGATTATTAATATTCTACACAAGAATTATATATTAAACCATTCTAATATCAATATCATTACAATAAACTATGATAATCGTCAAAGTTACAAATTAACAAAAATTTCCCCACAGCATCTGAAATAATATTAATAGGACTAATAAAAAATATTCATTGTTTATATTCTTAGTTATTCCACTTCCACTTATGCTCATATCATTTTTAGTTGAAGTTGTAGAAGTTTCGTCAGGACTGAATGATACATATGCTTTTTGACTATTATTGTATGGATTTAATATATACAGGCACCATCTCATTTGTTTAGTTTGATTTGGAAATCCCATGAATGGAGAATCACATTGAGTAGTTGTAGTTAGAGTTGTACCACAATAATCAACCATATTATAAACTTCACGATTGTTAAATTCAGTGAAAGTAAATGGCACAGTTGAATTTGCAACATTTGAAAATACTTGAAAACCAATGCCACGAATACGTTTAAGAGAAGAATTTCCTGAACTATATCCGCCAAATCCCGGAGTTGCAGAGGTTGAGTAATCAACAAGTTTAATACTGAAGCCTATAATTATACTTTGTCTTATTAAAAATATTTAAAAATTAAACCTAAGATAATAATAAACTTACTTTTATTAAAAGCGGATACTATGTCATTAGTACAATTATACCATGATCCATCATATGGAGGAAGAAGAACAAATCCAGATTCAGCATTAATGCTAGTAAAAATCTTTTATCGTTTAACAAAAAAGTGTGTGCATATAAATTAAAGCCTATTTACGTAAATATTTCATGAAGCAAATAATTCTAAAATATTATAAATATTCTTGAACTAATGTATAGTATTTGATTCTATAATTAAAAGAATACTTTACCTGAAAAACCAGAATTATGATCATAAAACTCTTCATCACTGTTAAAGCGAATGTTTCTTGATCTAACTTACTTTTCAAAAATTTTAATATGTATTTCTGGATGTTATATAAAATAAATAAATCAATGAGTCCTCAGCATAAGTAGCCACACAGTTTTATATGTACGCACATACGTAAGCATAAAAAATATTCTCGTTCTACCAATTTTATCACTTTTACAAGTAAAGGTACATATTGAAGTAAGGCGTTGTTGTTGTGAAAATTGTAATAAAAGTATATAACAAATATGTAATAATATAGTTGAAACTAAAAAAATCTTTGATGCATTGAATTATTTATAAACGCTTGATTGTATGCTATTTTGAGTTATCGTAACATCCAATATATTAGTATAATATATTAGTATAATATATTAGTATAATATATTAGTATAATATATTGTATAATATATTAGTATAATATATCAGTATTACCCATTTTAGTAGACAGGTTAAATTAATATTTATCCTAACACGAAAAATAAATTATCGTAGTAGCAAATAACAATATATATTACGTAACATTTTATATTTTCTTTTTTCTTACGTATTCATAAAATATCATTGTTTTCTTGCCTAATTTATATTATTGTGCGTGCTTCAGAGATGTTTTCCTGTACTATAAAAATAGTGCGATATGTATGTAACGAATCGGCAAATAAAGATAGTATAAAAGATATTCCGATGTGATAAAACTAACTCCTTATTACTGACTCTTTTGCATTAAGTTTTGTCATACGTAACACCGTTTTAATATGTGCGCACTTATCTACTATACATACGTACGTACGTACGTTTCAAATATTATGAATTGTTTATGCATTTAGATTCGGGAATCTGATGTTTCCATAAATGTAATTTTCTTAAATGCGTACACTTTCTTAAATTCACATTTAATTCAGCCCCAAAGTTTAAAAGGCAATTATTAATGCTTATATTAAACTTGCAAAAAATTCAATATATTTTGATCTCAGCTATATTTTATTAGAACTTTTTAAATTATAATATTTGGTTCAATAATGTTTATTAGACTTTTTCTTTTGTCTTTTTCACTTATAAGTTATGTAAATTCTCTAAATGTTCCTGATGTTCGAATGGGACAAGCTAGTGCAGTAGTCGGTACTAAGTTTTATTTTTTTGGTGGATCTTCGCTAACCTTAAATGCTAGCAATGAAGTATGGTATCTTGATTTATCAAACCCAAGCTTATTTAATACTGCTACTCCTACATGGTATAAAGACGTTGGAATGCCTGTAGGAATGAATTTTTTCACATCCTGTGTAAGCCCTACTAATAATTCGGCCGTTTTTACAATTGGTGGAAGGCAATTTCTTCCATTTACAACGATTCCTGCCTTTAATTCATCTGTATATAGGTTTGATCCTAACAATAATTCTCTATGGTCAATACCGAATATTACCAATTTAAATATTACCTTTCATACACGTAATTTAGTACAAGCTGTTATTGATAATACAAGAAGGGTTTTTATCTTTGGTGGAACGAATTTTAATGCCAATGCTACTGATAATTCTTCAGCAGCTTATTATAATGATATGAATATACTCAATATTACTACTATGTCCTGGTCAACACTGATCATACCCCAAGCCCTTCCATATTATTGTTATACCGCTACATTGTTACCAACTGGTCTTATCGTTTATATTGGTGGATTGGATTATTTATCAGGAAAACTTCCTGTTAAGATGAGCGAGGCATGGCTTATATACTATTACTTTAAATCTATTATTCTTGATTTAATTTTAATAATTTTATTAATTAAATACAGATTCGAACTTTTAATACAACTTCTTTTATCTGGTCTACTAAAGTATATACATAAATCGCCTATTAATAACTGATTAATTTTAATATAACTAATTAATTTTAAATTTTTATAAATTTTTAATATTGTAATTTAGTCAGTTAATGGTGGTAGTTCAATTGGAGCTCGCATAGGTCATTCGGCCGTTTTAAGTAAGTACGCTGTATATATCTGTATATAATATTTAATAGTCTATCGATTTTTCTGACTTATTTTTAATATCAGGTCAAAATGGTGACATTATTATTTATGGTGGTTCGGAACTTACTCAACTAGGTCCAGAAGTACTTCCTAATCTCTGTGTATTAAACACAAATTCCTGGATATGGTCTATACCCGATATTCCTCCTGCAAATACTCCACAATCACTTACCTTTCATTCTGCTACATTATATAACAATTATATGATTGTTGCATTTGGTAAACATCTTCGTTTGATGATAAAAATAACTAGAATATAAAATTACTAAGAATTATTCAATAATTTTATAAATTTAGGAATGATACCGTCAACTGGAGGTTTATATAATAAAGATATTTATGTTCTTGATACTCAAAAATACACATGGGTTGGCATAAATAATACTGAGACCATAACCCAGGATTCACCAGGTCAAAAAACCCCAACAAACAAAGCACAAAGTTCTTCAAATTCTTCACCTGTTAATGGGCTATTTTTTGGAATTGGTATTGTAAGTGGGGTTGTATTAATTGGAATGGCATCATTTTTTGGTTATTTATTATACAAGAGAAAACGTAATAATAATAAATAATACATAATACACGGTAGCAGCAGACTTTTTAATGGTATAGAATTGTTTAATTGTGATTCTAAATTTTGCACAAAAAAGTTTTACTAGTACTCAATTAAACATGAACAGTAAGATTTTATTAATTGTTATATATATATTGAAAGACTTTATATTTAAGGCTCGTAAAATGAAAATAATTACAAATAAAGACCCAAAAATGAAATAAGGGCCCAAAATTTGAAAAATATTGCAATCAAGGATTCAAATTTATCATAACTAATATTGCAAGTTTTTATCATATAAAATTATATAAATGTAATCAGTATTGCATTAATTCTTTTAGATTTTGCATGTAAATATTATAATTTAACTTTCTCAATGAATACAAATAAAGTATTATATCTATTTAGGTGATCCCTCAGGCAAAATTTTCCAACACAAATAAGTTTTTGCGGTTTTAAATATCTTCGATTAACGCATCATAAACATTAAATATCATTAAGCGAAGATATAGTATAAAATGTATAAAATAATACATTATACAATGTTTTGACCCTTAATTGTAATATTTGCTTATATGCAAATTCGGTTCCGATTCATTTACCGAAAATCAGCTCATCGACAGTACGATTCACCGACAAGTTTATATCACCGACAAGTTTTTTTTTATAAATTACACTAACCTTAACTCTAATTCTAACCTGACCCTAACGGCAATGACCAAAATTACTTTGTCGGTAAAATGACTGTCGGTGAATCGTATTGTCGGTGAAATGAACTTGTCGGTGAATTGATTGTCGGTGAATCGTACTGTCGGTGAACAGATTGTCGATTGAATGAACGGAACCCGTAAACTCTCCTACATATTTTAACTCGCGAATTACAAATTACAAGTTTTGAATCATGATAAATTTGGGTATTCACCAACCTCAACCTTGAAGTGATATAGTTATGACAATTTGGATATGTAAATCAAAGTTTTCTCTAGCGTTACTCTCGATGCGTTTAGCTATGATCCAATTAATACTTTAGCGATTCATTAATATATAAATTTTTTTTATTTATCAAATGTTGCCGCTACTAGTTTTGGAGTTTTGTTGACATTTTATTACTGTACAAATGAAGAAATTATCGACGAAATTGTAGAATTTATTGCCTGCTGAAAAATGGTAAGCATTCATAAAAGTTATAAATTGAAATGACAAACTTATTTTGAACATGTTTTTACTAATAAAAATATTTTATTCGTGTAATAAACTTTATCAAATTATAATTATTATTACATATTCGACATGATTAAAGTATTTTCCACTAAGTAAAATTTTTAACTGACATCTTATACCATTAATTAAGGCGTTTAAGAACGCTCTTAAGCATTAAGTATCTTAAATTTAATATATTAATAACAAAAGGTGCATAAATTCAGATGCCTATTTAATTACTAGAGCAATATTAATCAATAATTATAATTATAAACAATTTAAGGTGCGCCTAAAATAAATATATAAATTTGAATAAATAAAAATTCTTTAACAATGTAAATTTGATTTTTAAAGTAATATATATAATTACCTTTTTTATTTAAATTGGCTTTATAAATCTCTTCCAAATATTGTACATTAACAACATATTCCGTTAGCAATAGTTGCAATGAATCAAGTCTTCTCTTTAATTCATAGATATTTGGTTTATTAGTAGTTTTTGGATGATGAATAAGAGGAATAACTTTTAAACTTGTTTGCAATTTTGTTTGTACTGATTTATTTATTTTAAATCCATATTTTTGAATCCATCCCCACGGCTTAATAGCAGTAGTACCTAAACATAATAATAATAATTAATATTCATAACAAATGATGTTAATTATAATTGTTAAAATTATTATAAACTTACCAAAAAGTATTGCATAAATTGTTGCAGCAGATCCCCATGCACCTCCGATTAAACCAATCGAATTCAAAACCTAAATTATTTTTTACAATTGTTATTTTCATTTTAAATAGATTATATAAAATTTAAATACTTACCGTTTTAGTTCTTTTTCAAAAGTCAAGATGAATTGATTATAATTAAATAATTAGTTAATTATTTATAAATTAAAACCTAATTCAATACACTTAATATAAAATACCTTTTATCAGTTTCAACTTGAACGATAAACAATTGAGGCTCAATTGTTATTTTTGCAAGCAACGTTGGAAATTCAGGATCATTTAAAAGAGGAAATGTTTCTTGTCAATATCATAAAAATTACTGTAATGTTAGCTTGATATAATTTTTTTGTAAATAATTATTGAATAATAATATATACCCAATGTTGATGAATAATACGGTATACTTTCAAGTTTTGATGAAAATCCTATGTAATTTATCCAGCTTGGCATCATAAGTTCTTTTCTTTTTCTTTTTATCTTAACTGTATAAGACTGTTAAAGAAAAAAATATATAACAGATAAATAAACGTTATAAAAAAACTGGCTTATACTAGTCACTCAAACTTAAGTTAGATGAGTTAATTGATAGTTTAAGCAGAATTTCAATTCAATTCAATTCAGTAATTCAATTCAGCTCAGTTCTACTTGTTCAAAGTCTGAGTTATATCGCTATCCAAATATTATGAATAAAATATTTACATTGTTTGCTGCAAGTTGGTATTGATTTAAGTGCAAAACTGCGGTAGGAAACTTTGAATATATTGAAACTTGATTTATTGGACTTGATGTACCTAAGTCGTTGCCATAACGCTTATAGAAATCTATTTAAATAAAAATATCGCGTTATACACTGTTAAAGCATATTATTTTCATTCTCTGTCAAGAATAAAAAAATGTCTCTTTCAAATAATATAACATTTTAGAAAAGAATAGATTTCATTTGTACGATAGTAATGAGATACTAACCTACTTCATTAACACTAAAAACAATGAATGGTAGTGTCATACTATCACTCATATTAAACCTAGTATCGTTCAAATAAATCTTAAATTCCAGAGAGCTTATTCCATTATTGGGTACCGAGGAAAACATTAAATCATTTGCCAAAAAACCACCCATAGACCTCCCATTAGCAAGAACACCATACGCTACATATTGATTACAATCGTGACTACCACCTAGTGTGCGAGTATTGTTAAATTTAGCGCGTAAAAAAAGAATTTGAGATTTCAACACCTAATACTTACTAGCATCTACAAAATGGCAACTTATATTTGTTTGTTGATCCGTAAGAGAGCCAACAACTGCAAAATTAAAAATGTTAATAAACTTGATCCGTAATTTTATTTAATGCTGAACTTAAAGTCACCTGGAGCAGGAATATAATTTGTTTCTTCTAAAGAATTTTGAATGACAGGATTATCATCATAAATGCCCCAAATTATTAACCAAGTGTATCCAAGTAAAGCGATAAAAAGTAATGTTAACACGAAATTTTTCAATATAAATAATGATGTTGGTTCGGTTTTGCGATATTTTTGAAATAACTTTAATAAATTTTCAAGCATTTTGGTGTATAAAAAATTATAATTGAATTTTTCGTTATTAATAAAAGAATTTATTTATAAAAGAAAAATTCATTATCGAAAATAATTTTTCTTAGCACATGTATAATGCTATAATATAAGTAAGTACGTAAGTAATACATTAGCACAAACCTCAACAAGTTTCTATATTCTCCGAATTTGCAGAATCATCAATTTTACTATAACGATAAGGCGAAATTTATTGTTTACCCGGATTGGTAACAATGTTTGTTTTAGTGTACAGAACATAAAAATTTTGCATTAAATTGCAAACAGGAGATAAGGTGCTACCTTATTTAGATATATAACAATCTTTGCATTAAATTGCAAACAGGAGACAACGATAAGGTGTTACCATACTTAGATCAATTACCGTTATGTAAGAAATATCTACGTACGTACGTATACACAATATTTATAAATTATTGGTTATTTATGATATTATTAGTTTTAGAACGGAAAAAAGAAAAAAAAACCCCCTATAAAATATGATCAAAATTTGGTATGGTAGTTACAGCATGTCAGTACGATAATTGTATAACAAAAATAACAATAAAAAATAAAATAATATTGTATATAATTAATATCGAATTTACTTAAAATGGAAATTTAGTACGAAAGCAACCTAGATACGTAAAGTTAGAAATTTAAGGTTAGGAAGTTAGTTCGGGAGGAAGTAGGAATAAAGTGTATCAATATGTGAAATTTTTGTTTTTTTTCTTCTTTTGGATTCTCTTCCCATAAAATTCCGTGATGATTTGCGCTAAATTTCATTGCCAAAAAGATCGTCAACACAGCATTAATATTAATATTACAGTATTAAGACGTTAGATAGAGTTTAAATCACGGGACTACGGAAGTTTTATGTATAATGTTTGGGCGGATAAACTCTCTGATTGGTTGTTTCCCATTAGAGCGTAGTGGATACATTTTGATTCCTAATAAGGAAAAAAGATAAAAAAAACAATTTGCATGGTGTAAAAGGTGTAACCAAAAAATACGTTTAGTGCAAAATATGAGAATTACTTTTTTTAATACAATTAAATGTTACAATATATATACATATACATATATATAGTCAGAATAGTGTATCGTCACCAACAGCAATATAAATTATTACTGCCTATACAGAAAAGCGAAAGTCTTGTATAAGAATGGCACTTGGAAAAATATTTCAAAACAATCGTAAGACAGAACCTACGTCTGTCTTTTCGTTACGACTTATTGTAACGGCACTATTTGGAATCATTCTGGTTGGATACTCCATATTTTTGATTTTGGATATTCGCAATGATCATCCATCTATTCAAACTTCTTTTATTGAAACAAATTCATTGCCGGTTCCAGGTAAATTCTAGATTTTTGAAATTATGAAGACTTAATTATTAACAAGTTAACAATCTTGTTTATAACAAATTTATAAAATTTATAGTGTTAATGATTTCAAATATTCCCAAAAAATCTTATTTAAATTGTTATTTCACATATGCTGGTATGTATAATTATTTGAGTGTTATATACCGCTATGATTACTTAAATGGTACAATTAAAATCTTTATTCAATAAACAAGCTAATAATACACGCGAAGATAATAAAGCATGTGCCCAATACATAAGACAGCCTGAATTGAGCACCACCTCAAAATACGATGGTAATTTTAAAACAAATGGAGATGTATTTTTTTCAACAAGTTCTAATGAAGGGCTGAAAAACATGGGAATTATGATTTATATTGATGATGCCACTTACAATGCGAGTGATCCATCAATGTCTATAAATATTCAAGCGATTGATTCAGGTTAATTTTTGGTTCTTGTGTTTAAATAAAGTCTATAATAAACTAATTTAAATTTGTTTATAGAACTTTATAAAATTTATGGATCTAAATTATTTGAAAAACAAAATTCAATGTTTTTGGATTCAGTAGTTAAAATAAATACATATAAATTATCGTCAAATCAAGCAAGTTTTTATTTTAAATTATTATTTATGCATTGCTACAGAAGTAGTAGTAGTGGTGTTAATTTCTTATTTTGCTAGACAGTCTTATAATATTCAAATAACAAGAAATATAAAATATCTTATGTCACAAAGCCGGAAAAATTATTTTGGATTTTCTCCAGAGCGTGAAAAAATACCTTATGTTACTTCTATGATTGGTATTATTTTTACAAATGCTCTCTAAAATTTTTTATCAATATTAATTATGATTGAACAATATTAATTTTGTAACTTTAATTCTTATAGAATCTTCTCTTATTTCGAATACTGCGACGCTCCAATCATTATTTTCTATAATAAATATCGAACCAAAGTCATTTATCGTCCAAGTTGAAACAGATCAAAGGTAACGATAGAAATGATTTAAGCTTTATTTTTATTATTATTACTAAACAATTATTATGTGATTAATATTTTTATTTATTTATTTTTCACTGTAAAGGTTTAAGACTGTAAGGATAATGTTTTCTTAAAATACAAAATACATATTGATATAATACAAAATCTAAAAATCTTTAATATGCAATAATTGCATAATGACTATATGGGGTGCGGACAATAGAAACAGCCCATTTTTACATTTTTTTAAAAATTGAGTTTTTATTAGATTCATATAAAT
>CAJVPZ010000406.1:0-19717 GCA_910592135.1 Racocetra fulgida | reverse complement strand
TCATTTCTTATTAATGTTTACAGTCCTCTGCTAAATTGGCTACGAAGATCTAAAGTCTCTCCCGTGACTGTAACATTGCGTAATAAACTACTTAAAATTATAATGGTCTAATAAAAGTACAGATCCGAATTTTTATAAATAAATGCTACTAGAGAAAAACTACTTTAATTTTAAGTTCATTATTTAAGAAGCTTGAAAGCCTAAAGTATGGTTTTTCTTTGACAATGCTAGAGGCGTAGGTGGAACTCAAAGCACCGTAGTAACAACTAGTTATGATTTGCCAATTTAAAATACATGACAATCATATATTGCGTATGCGCTATTATATTGTACTATAATTATGGTCTATTGATATAGTTGTAATTTAATTTTCTTAATATAGCGAATAAATGCTGGCTAAATTTTTGTATGAATACATTATAAGATTCAAAAGCTTTTTTGTTTTAAGAGTGTTATCGTTATAGTTACAGCATCAGCTTCAATGAGATCATATGATTTTGCTATAACCATAGCTCTTGTCAATGTAATTTAAAATTTTTAAACATTACTGCTAAACACATAAATATACTGTACAAGTGTTAAATATCATAACTCCCATACGTGAAAATTCAAGTCGCAGTTTATTTTTTTTCAATTTAGTGTGATCTTGTGAAAATCAGTAATAGGTATGAAATCAAAATTGAATAAACTTAAAAATAATATATTAAAGAAGCACTTTTAAGAGAGCAAAAAATAAAAAAAATACTTATATTTTAATGGTTTTATATAAATTACCAAGAAATAAATCAATTTATAGCATTATGCAAGTTGCGATTTACATGACAATATATAAAATATCAAGCGATGATAGCAAATAAAGTAAAAAATGAATATAAAATAGAAAAACGAAGAGTTAATAAATATTTTAAAATAGAAAATTACTACAAATCACCACTGGTGATCATCACCGGTGATTTACGATATATAATTAGGTGTAACGTGCAAACGTTTTAAACAAAAGTTTATGTGTTTTGATATTAGGGTAAGGGTAATGGTTTGATAATTAAGTTAACAAAATCTAGAGTAAAATTTTGCAAGGAATTTTTTTTGTTAGAGCCCGAAAGATGGTTTCATAGACAAAATTTTAAGATACGATTGATTTTTTAAAAAATTCTTTGTTTTTGTTACACGAAACTGATTTGCATGTTACACCTGATCTTGCAAATTGATTGGCTAATTATGCACCGGTGATGATCACCAGTGGTGATAAATAGCAAACTTCAAAAATAAAGTAATCAAATAATACATAATAATAATAATAATAAATGTTTACTCCATTATTATCAGTCACCTAAGATTTCAGCTAAAAAACATTCTAATAATTTATTAAGATATGTACAAAAGTTTAAATTTTGCAAAATTCAAATTAGAAATTTTGATCTGGATACCATATGTATATTTTAATCTTCTAATTCTCTCCACCATGATCTCAAGCACATTGCAGCTCGTACGGTTTTTCCATCCAATTTATTTCGCTTGCTAGTTAACATATCACCACTAATGCTGAATGTTTGCTCACTTGGAACACCTGTGGCAAGTATTGAAAGGCAATCCCTAGCAAATTTTGCAAGATTCAGATAACAATTTTCATTTTTCTAAAATATCTGCATGCTCATCTACAAGTGGTGCCATTAAATATATATCAAGTTCATTTTGCCGTTCTGTACGTGTTCATTTATAGGTTCGTGATATGATACTTTGAGATAGTTTTGCAGTTGAGCTTGCTGCTTCCTGATTGGAGATGGAGAGGGGCACATACTGATCTTCATATTTGTTTTTAATGCTTAAAATATTATATAAATTAGTACATTTATTATCAAAGTATTCATTAATTAAGCTTATAATAGCAAAATAATAATACTATTAATTCTAAACCTGTCCACTTTAAGTAATCTTATTTGTTGAATACTATACACTAAACTCGAAATTTAAAGAATATTTTCACTAATTCTAATAACCAGAAAACATCTATTTATATATGGTATGTAATTACTTTTCTGGCAGTATCGTTGCTTTCTGGGTTCAGATTTGAGTAATTTAAGCTTGCATATAGTTTATATCTTGTGATAAGTTTCTCACAGCCATAATGTAAGAGCACTCTTGGAATAATTTCTAACTACATTAAATTTGCAATTAACTCATCATATCATTTTATTTATCAACATGTTGCTCTATGACTTCTTAACGCAAGTGCATTATGCGATTTTATTTCTAAAATTTAAAAGAGATTCTTCGTACGTGTTCATAAATAGGGGGTTTTTTTAATTTATGTATTGCTTCGATCGATTTCTAATGATTTGTTTAAGCCTGCAAGAAATTCGTAATAAGATGGTCCACGTCCTTTAATATCAATTTATTAATTGGATCACTTTTTGGTAGTTATTTTAGTTCCATATATTCGCATCTTACGCATTTTTTTTTTTTTGCCTTTTTCTATTTACGGTTCTCAATGTTTCTGCAAGATTTGATTAAAGTTTAATGATTTATTTATACCTGCTAGTGATCCTTTAAATTATTCATCTCAATAGGTTGCACTATGATTTCTTAATGCAAATACACTATCCTGGTCAATTTGGAATGCTTTATTCGAATGATTCTTCAGATCTACTTATTATACATTAAGTTTCTCCATGACCTCTTAGATAAGTGCATACTTCCAATGACCTATGCTACACACTATAATATCTCCAATTTACAGCGTTCATGTATTATTTGGTTCAAATCCTAATGTGACAATTTTCATATTTGCTCATTTCATGATAAGCTGCTTTATGAAAACTCCAATAGAGGTTCTACTGTACTTAAATTTAATCACACGATAAGTTTGTTCTTTCCATAGTCGGCTACTTTCATTTTCGAACATGTCAACTACCATCAATTTGCAAGTTATTTTATGATACCAAAATCACATGAAAGATAATATATAAATATATATATACAGTATATATATATACATATATACATATATATACAAACTAAGATACTAAAAGGGCAGATGTTATAGCTTTAATAGTATTAGTACATTATTATAAATATATATATATTCAATGAATATTCAATAAGTATATCAGATATTCATTTAAAATTTTTAACTGATATTCAGTTATAAAAAAAAAAAAGAAATAACTAGATTTAGACTAATCAGATCTCTAATCATTATATAAATACTTACATATTTCTAATTTGATTAATAAGTTAAGACGACCATTTAAGTTCTTTGAAGTATTGCATTTTAAATCGTGGATCTAGCACGACTGATGCAATATGTAAAACACTTGTTCTTTGGCAATATTCCAGAAGTTTACCAGATGCAGATTCACACCCTTGCTTAAGCCATTGTGGCACATAATCTTTTTTTTAGCTTCTTCAAGTGATTCAAGCAATGAATAATAGAAAGGAATAACCATTGACAATGTTGGATATTCTGACGACGACATAAACCTAGTCACTAAATTAAATTAAACTGAGGTAAATGTTATGCTCTATAGCATTTCATATTACATATTTTTTTTGATTACAGTCAACTTTTTCTATAACTGACTGACGGTTCTGAGAAAAAAAAGGTTATTATAGAAAATTGCTATCTGTTTTAAAGACCCATGATGCTTTCTATGCCGAACCATTATGAAATTTTAAATTATGAGTTCGTTACATCTAGAATTCGTTATATAAAAGTTCATTATCTCTATAAAAAAATTGGTCTGTGTTGTAGCACGTGTTGGTTTCGAAAAGGCATGAAATGGTACAGATATACGACACATATATGCACATTTTATTATCAAAAATGATACGGAATTTACAGCAAACGGTGTGCATATGTATGTTGTATGTACGTACGTGATGGCATGTCTTATTGTTCGTATCAAACTATGCCAAAAACCATGCCAAATAGACTAGTAAAGTGCTACAAAACCCGAGTCATTGACGGTCCATCTGGCATGTACATACAGTCCAACACAAGACACAAATCCGTGCCAACTCGAACATTTTACAAATAAATCTGATTCTTATCCATGCCACCAAAATCCATGCCATTACGATGCCAACCTGTGCCATTTTTCTTATAGGGTATATTCAGAGTTGACCATACATCTATATTGAAAATATACTGACCATCCTTGAAAGGTAATAAAACTTCAACAAGAAGTTCTATCATTTTCCACTCATTATCGACCAAAATATATTGATGTAATTCAGTTTCGGAAAAAGCCGTCGCATTCTACACTGTATGCAATTTTAGTGCCCGCTCACACATATCAAAGGTAGAGTTCCACCGTATTACTACATCAAGAATCGGCTTTAACTCACTAGATTGCTTTAACGTTTTACGGCGTCTTCGTGATCCTCTGATGCTTTTTATCAATCCACGCAACTAAAATAATAATAAAAAAAAAGAAAAAAAAATATAACTATAGCCTCATGAGGATCTTACTTAGAGTCAGCACAAAAATGTTCTAACATATATTCACGTAACTAGGTACTTCGACCCATTATTGAACAATAAAATAACATAATACAAATAAATCATGTAATACAAGTTATACAAAATATTAAAATTAATATAATAACCTTTTCAACCTCTTTTCCTGCAACTTTTAATATACACTGAACAGCGAGATTTAAGATATGATTAAAGTATCGTATTGATTATAGAACCCGTCATTAGAAAAAAATTACGCAAAAATTTTTTATTGAAGGTTGCATTATCACAAGTTATAGACATTAATTTTGAAAGTATCCTATTTTCTTGAAGACAGTCTTTCATAGCCTTTGCAATTTCAATACCCGTATGTGAATCCTCCATCAAAATAAAATCAAGTAGAATATGTTTTATTTTCTATGATTGATTTAGATAATGGATCGTGACAGTCATAAATGACTTTTTATTAGTAGAAGTTGTCCAAATATCAGTGGTAATGGCTATACGTCCAGGAACATCCTGTAGTTTGTTTTTAAGTTGTTCACGCTCTTCATTAAAATTATTCATAACATGCCGTTTTATGAGATCAGCAGAAGGTACTAAAAAAAACCCCTTAAGTATTTACATTTTACTATAATATTACTACATATTAAATATATTTTTACCAACCGCATTAGGTTTTAGATAAGTAAATATAAACTTAAGTTCATCGTCTTCAATAATTTGAAACGATCAATTGTGTTTTACGATCCACCTTTTTACCATATTGGTAAATTTTTGTTGATTGAACAGTTCACGTTTGCGGGCTTTATTATTTAACATTTCCAAAACTTAACACTCTTCTTTGGTTCATTTAGTTCAGACACTTTGCCTTTATGTCTCTTGAGGTGTCTTAAAAGGTTTGACATCGTCTCATCATTATAGACCAACATTTTGTTACAAATATCACATGTGGCATTGCCTTTTGCCTTTTTAAAATACAACCATACAATGAATCTATAAAATAAAATGTAGATAAATAAAAAGTCAATGAATATAAAGTATTTAAGTGAAACTTCACATATGTTACCCATCATTTTTAGAGGTTTCATTATAAGTTGAAGACCCCACTTGGGATGATGATTCATTTGAGTAAGATTTGTCTTGATATGGGTCACCATGGTATGATTCATCTTGGTATGATTTAACTTGATTCAGGTAAGGTTCATCTGTATACAAATCATCTGAGTAAAATTCTCCATGATACAAGAATGAGGGCCTGCTTTCTTCAAATTCGCCAAATTCATTTTGAGAATGTGACTTAGTTGACATTGGAGTGGTTTAAGTGAAAGATTTTTAATTTTAATGTAAAAATAACCAACTTTTCTAAGCGCATATTCTTTAATATGAGCTATAATAAGGAAAACACTCACCATAATAACAAGAGCCAACGAAGAAATAAATTGATAAAAAAAAAAAAAAAGAAAAAGAAAAAAAAAAAAACTAGTAGTGCGAATTTTTTTTTCTAAACATATGGTGCAGGAAATCTAGAAATCTCAATCACTTTATATAGAATAAAGACAACTAACTCATTAAAGATAAGCTGAAATTACCATTCTCAAAGAACTACCAAGTTAATAATATGAATATAAATGGTCTGCTTTTAGGTATATTTTGTTATTGGTGTATTATTCTATGCAAGGAGGTTGAAAATCAAGAATCTGCATTTTATAATTCAGAAAATCTATTTTCAATGATACTAATTTATACTTACGCACTTCTTGTGCCGTATGAGTTTCGTGCAAGTTTTTTTTTTTCTAAACGCAAGTGTGTACAGTCAGATCTCGATATAATCACCAGGTTGGGAACCAAAATTTTGGTGATTATAAAAAGTTGTGACTATATGAAGGTCAAAATTTATATATTTTATAATAGCAAGGTCAAAAAAATAGTGTGATTATAACAAGGTTGTGACTATATCGAGAGTGACTATAACAAGGTCTGACTGTATATTATGTATATGTAATATCAAGTGCGGCTTTTTATATTTTCAAGTGCTGCTTTTTAAAAAAAGGCTGTAATACGTAAAAGAAAAAAGTTTTTTTTTGTATGTGCCTTTCTCAGGCTTTTTTCTCTCATGCTTTATTTCATGCTTTCTTATATTTTTTCACACGCTTTCTAAAAAAAAAATGCAAATTTTAAAATGCGTGAGAGTGAAAGCCTGGAAAAAGATTTAATGATTTACTATGTTTGGTTACAGGTTTTCACTCTTATGCACTCAAATGCAGGTTTTTGTGACATTTATCGTTATTATTAAATTACATTTATAGGTCTTTAGTTATTTTAGACCGAAATGCAAAAATGCTATCCTTTGTTCATTCTGGGCAATAAAACTTTATTGAAAAAACAGCCAATCAACGTACAGCATTATAATGAACCGGACCGGGTGGACCTAACATGAGTCCGAATCTGTATTGTTCTTGACAAATCAAGGATCTGAGTCCAGTTCGTTGGACAGACCAGACCGGATCTTTTGCGAAACACTAGTTAGGATGTTTGTTTTGTAATTTTTATGTTTTTATTTGTTTTTTTTTTTGAAAGTTTTTTACTGGGTATGTTTAGTTATTTTTTTTTTTATATATAATTAATAGGTAATAATGATGATTGTTATAGTAATATATTATCAATAGGGCAGTGTTTATTTTTTTTTTGTGTTTATTATTGTCGTATTATTTTTTATATTTTTTATTGTATAATTCAATTGTTATGTATGTAATAATTTGTTGGTATATACGGTAACCTTTAAGGCTATAAGTTTTTATTCAAGAATTGTATTATTGATTTATGTAATTTTGATTGTTTTAATGATATGTGGTTAGTTGGTGTTATTTTTTTTTAGTATGATATAAATGTTAGATCATAATTTGGTGCTATCTGTGAATTTTTTTATTTTGCATTGTTTTTTTTTGTTTTTGTTAATTTTGTTGTATTTATTTAAACTGAGTTATTTGTATTTTTTTTTGGAGTTTAGATCTTGTGTTCATTTTGTTGATTTTTTGGTATATTTATTGATTATATATTTGTTAGTATGTTTTTAAATTGTTGCTTTAGGTAATATTTTTATTATGTTGATTTGTGAGTTATTTTTAATCATTAAAATTATAGGTTCTTCAATGCCTTGTTATACTGATACAATTGTAAGAATTAAGTATGTGAAACAACACGTGAATAATAAAGCAAATTCAGATTTGTTGGTGGTATGGGCTCTTGGTGCTTATCCGGTTGAATGTGAAGATTATGATATTGAGTTGGTTCTTTTTGTGCTGGTTAATTCAAGTGATAAAGATTCTGAAAACCAAGCTATTTTTGAGAAAGATAATTTTTATTCTGTTGGAGGCAAGATTGTGCCCGGGTTTTATAGTAGTAATAAAAGGGCGAAGGTATGTTTTATGTGTTTGTTGTTGTTTATAATTATTATTTATTTTTATTTATTTATTAAATTTTTTTAGATGATGGTTTCTATATCTACTCATATAATGATTCTTAATAAGGTTGTTGAGTCGAATAAATGTCCATTAAAGATTTCTTTGATCAGGGTTCCTCAAGATGTGCCTAATGAAGTTAAAGATCATATTATTATTAATATTCTTATAAGTAATTATGTGAGTCAGGAATGCAATTTTAATATGTAAGTTGTTTTTCCTTCACATAATTTACGTTTGACGTATTTGAAGAATAAGATTTGTCCTCAAGAGTCGTTAATCTTTGTAGTTGGTCAGATGGAGATTATTTCTAATGAAATTTACATGTATGCTAAAGATGTTAATTGTGTTGATGTTGATTTTATTGTTAAGAAAAAATGGTCTGAAAGTAGTTATTTTCAAAATTTTTTGGTATCTCATAGTAGTGTTCAATCTAAACTTCTGGTTACTCATTAGAATATTAATGATAATTTCAAAGATAGTATTGATCATAATATTACTGATAATTCAAAAGATATTACTGATAATTCAAAAGATGGATTTGAATATGAAAGTTTAGTTTCAGTTAGTTTAAGTGATTCTGTTGATAAATCTGAATCGTGTTCTCATTTGTCAAAGCGCATGCGAAGTAATAGTCCTGATGATTTGGTTAGTACTGAGTATTTGGAGTGTAGAACTCATAATTTTAAAAATAACAAAGTAAGTGATTTTCATGGTGAAGAGTCCAGTGAATTATCGAAGAAGAAGGTTATGCATAGAAAGGATAAGGAATGTGCAGATTGTTTTTTATGTAGTAGTTTGAGGTCTTATAGTTTGAATATAGATACTGCCAAGGAGAATAAGTGATATATTATTATTTTTTTGCTTTTTTTTTTTTTGCTTGATTTCTGTATATGTTATGTACATATATATTATTTTTATTTATTTTATTTTATTTTATTTTTTTTTGCTTGATTTTTGCATGTATATATATGTTTATTTATTTTTATTTAGTTAAATTTAGTAGACTGTTGCTAACTTGCCCCCGTGGTGATGTCACCCAGAGTACGATATCTCAAAAATCTACTAGCTAACACATGTCAGGGGTACTAAGCAAAAATGTTCAGGACCTCCAAAAACCTAACCCTTACTAAAATTTGGACCTTTATATCTAGCCTTTATTTTTTTTCAAAACTGCACTCTAACCTTAAATTTTGATAAAAATTAAAGGCGGTGACATCACTACTGGTTAAAAATAGTTATAAACAATTTAGTAAATATTTTATCAATTTTTATTTATATATTTAGTGTGTTAAAAATTGTTTTATTTAAAAAGTGTGTACAATGTATAATGGTAGTATAAATTTGTGAAAGTAGATCATTTATAAGTTTTAATTGTTTAGAATTTTTTTATATACCACATTTCGGGTGTAAGTACCTTTTTTACTGAGAATAATACTATCTTTTACAAATACTTTGATATTTCGATAAGATTTTGCTAGTGAAAAGGTTACGTAAAGTTGGCTGTGCATGAATACATATTCAGGTAGGTAAAGTCCTATATGTGAAATAGTTTGACCTTGCGATTTATTGATTATCAAGGCGAAAGCTAGTTTAATTGGAAATTGTTTTCTTTTTAAAATGAATGGTAGTTTGATGTTGTTTGAAGAGATGAATGGTATTCGGAGGAGGAATACTTGTTTTCTTTGATGACTTCTGATAGTTATTTCTGCTTCAATGACATTGTTATTAAATGTTTGACATATTAGTCTTGTGCCATTACAAAAGCCATTGAGTGGGTCTAAATTACAAAGTCATATAATGGGTGTTAATTTTGAGATATAGTTTATGTTGAGAAATATCAGCCATAGTAATTGAGTTGAGAAATTCTTGTTGGTAAAGATTATTTTTGTCATTAGGAACAGAGTCAAAACTTTTGTATGTTATGTTATTATCCGGTAATTTTTCTAGGATTATATTATTAATGTAGTCAATATATTCATTTTTTGTAATGAGTATGGCTCTGTTAGTGATGTAAGAGATTTCTGAAGAGTTGAAAGTGATGTGTGGATATATTTCTTTAATTAGAGTTTCCAAAGAATTTTCATTATACCAATCGATTATTATGTGATCCAGAATTCGAATCATACTATTATTTATTGTTGGTTCAGTTCTATTTCCAATTCTTTGTAAGAGATTTGTTAATGCATTAGCTTCAGAATTATTTTCAATTCTCATATTTTGATAAAGATGAAAAATTTTTATTGTAGACCATAAAGGCGAAAATTTTAATGTTGCATTTATGATTTGGGCACAACTTCCTCGAGGAACTACTGGTAAAATTTGGCAGAAGTCCTCGCCAAATACAAATACTTTTCCTCCAAATAGAAGATTACATCCTATAAGGTCTTTTAAAGTTCAGTCTAAGGCTTCTACTGAGTAGCAATTTATCATAGGAACCTCATCCCAAATTATTAATTTGGCAAGTTTTAATAATTTGGCTAAATTGCTTTGTTTACTGATAGAGCAGGTTGAATCTTTATTAATATTTAGAGAAATTTTGAACTTTGAGTATGCAGTTCGTCCTCCAAGTATGAGTAATGCTGCGATACCTAATGAAGCTGTGGCGATTGCTATTGAAAAGGTTAAGCAAATTTTTGCGAGTAAGCAAAGATACAAGAATGTTTTTCCTAAGCCTATATTAGTTATTATAGGTAGAGTTTATGAATTTAGTTTTATTTTGTTGTAATTTAAGTTATTTAATTAATTGTTAATAGTTGAGTGATATTATTGTTTCAAAAAGTAATAGTTGTGTAATATTCTTGTTTTAAAAGGTATAAGTTATTTATTCAAATTAATTTTTTAAAAAATTTTTATTTTTGATATACCTGCAGGTCCATTGACAAAGATCACGGCTGGTTGATTTTTTTCAATATAATTTATAATGGTATTGAATACTAATTTTTGTTTTTTATTTAATAATTCTATTTTTGCAAGGTCTTCATTAGTTATAGGAATATTTAGTTCATTTAAGATTATTCTAGGTAATTAATCTGGTATGTTATTATCAAATAGGGTATATTGAATTCATTCAAATATCTGTAATGTTGTTCTAAAAAATGATTTATATGATGAAGGACAGCATTCACTCAGAGATAATTGTTAGGAATTCCCTTTCTTGCGAAGTCTTCAGACATAGCATTGAAATTTTCATTCCACAAAGTTCAAACATTATTCGGTTCTCCAAACAGTAATATCATAGCAAATAGTTATCTGAGTGATGAAGGCATTCGAAACTGAGCAGCTTCTTTCATTGTTTCATTATATATTTTTTCTGTTTTAATAAGTTTTCATTTTAATGCACTTTCTCTGAATGTTGTGTATTGATAATTATTAATAGTTTTAGATTAGTAAATGACGTGGCATCTCTAATATTATTCAAAAGTATAGTAGGTAATATCATTCTTCTTTACTTGGATTAACTGTATATATTCTTCTAATTACATTTCCTTGGTGTCATTTTGTCCATTTCATTGCTGTTTTGTTCCATACGTAATACTAAGGAAATTCACAATATAAGTATTTTCAAGCTTCTGAATCAGTTTGATTCATTTTGAATATTTAGTTAGCATTGTTTTTTGATTTTGTCTATTATTAAGGACATTATTTATGTCAGATTCTTCTGAAAATGTTATGGTATGTTGGTTGGGGAGGTGAATTTGTAGACGTAATACTGATGGATTAATGTTAGAAATATTAAAGCCAAAAATTCTCCAATATGCTTCTGAGGCAGAGATCCATTAAGTATCCCAATATTGACTGATTTCATCTTTATCTTTATTAGAAACTTGAAGAATAGTATAATCATGACCTTTATATATGTATTTATATAAATATTTTACTGATTTAATACTTGAGTATATTTTAATATTAATGTGGCAATCGAACTTAAAAGAGAGGTAAGGATTATATGGAACAATCTAGCAATTATCTATTTTTGCATTTTTTATTAATACATGTTTTCCATTTTTACGTCTATGGTATATTGAGTATGAATCATCACCTTCTCTCATTTTTTCAATGAATTCTTTTGGATAATGTTTACAATATGCTCCTTCTTTCACACATAGAGCTTTGTGATTAAAGGATCCACATGGATCGTGAATCATAAAAGAAGTTACAGTTTTATATAATCTGAGTTGTTTAATAGGATCAGATAGTTCTGCAGACACAATATTGTAATAATCATTTGCTCCATGAAGTTTATCATTGGGATGAAATATTAATAATAAATGGGCATAAAGAAACCCGCGGTTTTGAAATTCCACTACATATATATGAGCTGTTATCTGACAAAAAATATTTCTTTCAAATAGATCTTTTTTTAAGTCTTGTAGTTTTGCGCAGAAAATTCAAGCTCGAAAAATTAATGTTAATATAATAATAATAAAGTAATTAAATTATTTTTGAATATTATAAATAAATTTAAATAAATAGTATTGGTAAATGTTATGAAAAGTAAGGTTAACAATGTTAATAAGTCAAATTAATAAAATAATAATTAGAGTCAAATAAATAAAATTAAATTGTAATATAAACAGTAATTTAATGATGTTAATTAGTGATTAATAAAAAGAAATTAAATAGTAATATAAATAGTAATTAATAAAAAAATAGATTGAATAATAGTATATGATAAAATAAATATATAATGTTAGTAAGTCAGATTAATAGTAACAATTTGAAAGAAATTAAATGAATAGTAGTAATAAAAAAATTTGGTATACAATATGTTTAAATAAGATATAATGTTAGTAAGCCAAATTAATAAAATAATAATAATTAAATAAATAAAAATTAAATAGTATTGTAAATAGTAATATGATGAAGTTAATTAGTAATTAATAAAAGAAAATAAATAAATAGTAAAAAATTTAAAAAGTAAAATTGAATAAACAATAATATGATAAAAAAATAATATAATAAAATTAGAATAAATGATTATTATAATAATTATAAGGTATGAAAAGTAAATATTAAAATAGTTTAAATAATTATTTTAATTTAAAAGTTTTGTTAAATAAATTAGCTATACAAATTTTACCTGTAAGGTCTGGTCTGTCCTGTGGTGTTTGCATTGGTAAGAGTTTTGAAGTGATTTTGGGACAAAAAGGATTGCATGTGAAAGTAATAAATATATCTGGCTTTCTGTAAGTTTGTACTAATACTATCGCATCTTGGTAGCATTAGTACATATCTCTAGGACCACCCATGAAGAATGAAGGCAAAACAATACGATGTTCTGTTTTAAATGTGTTGACTAATCCTGATTGAACAGAATCTTGTAATCCTTGATAATATTTCTTATGAATTTTATTTTGGTTAAAACATAAGTAATTAAGACATGCTGACTTAATTTTTATATAATTGTCAACAACATATTGTTGAAAAAGCCATCCACTATGAAATAGCAATGTTAAAGAAGATTCTCGAAAATGTAATTTGTATGAATAATATTGTTTTATAGTTACTTTTTTTGTGATGTGTTTTGTAATATTTCTGGGTGCCAGCCATAATCTCCTCTAGGAAAAAGTAGCAGATATTGTATTGGATCATAATAACCGCTTAGTTCAGATACTCTTTGTAAACCTTGAGACTTCAATTGTACAATTATATCGCGTTTGGTATTATTTATAGGATTATTACCTTCTATCCACACTGCAGCAACTTGTAATACTATAGGCATGTTGTATATATATTGGTCTAAGCCATGATCAGCTTTGATAAAAAGATTTAAGGTCATCAAGTTACTGGTATAAGAAATTGACCTAAAGTTGGTAACAAAGGGATTTAAACAGTCTAATTGTAATTTAATAAATTCTAAAGTATTTTGACTAAGGCATTAGAGCTAATCTATTTGTTGTTTTGAATTTGGTGTCATAAATATATAGTTGGAGAAATTTAGGGATTTCATCAACTGATAAAAGTGATCCTATAGAATGATGAATTCCTCCTTGTACACAGAATGTATAAATTCCATCTTTTCTTATTTAATAAATCAATTTGTGTTTAAATATTATTAAATTATAAATTAATTTGTGCTTAATACATTACTAAGTATTTTCTCTTATTTAAATTTTTAATTATTTACCATTTGCAAGACTTTCATCTAATTTGACACCTATAGAAGTAAATGCGAAAATACTGTTGTATGCTCTAATGTTTTTATTAAAATCTTTCCCCATATCATGATTTCTAGTAAATAAATTTTTTAAAATTGTAGTATTATTTGCTAAAGTTAGCCTATTTTAATAAATTAAATGTTAATACATTATCAATAAAAAATTTTTAACAATATTTAACAACTTACTTAATCTTTCCAGATTCACAACATAATCCTTGTAGTTCAGTTTCAAAGTGTTTGGCATCGCAGTAGATACATGTGTGTATAATATCAAAAATATGATGTTTTGATATAATTGTTTCTTAAAACAATGACCAATATTATGACTATGAACTCGATTTTTTGTCGAAGTTTGTAGTTTTCATGATCTTTGCATTTGAGAGGTGTTTGCAGCTTGACATTCTTCTTTAGTTTGTGGTCGAAGTGTACAAAGAGGTAGCATTTTCTGAACAAATTTTCATTCATAAGTAATTAATATTACTATATTCATAATTTATAGCATAAAATGACTAAATATGATTATTTAATCAATCATTATTTATGCATATATATTTGATTAATTCTTTTTCTTTATGAACTATGCCAGTTAACGTAAAGTTAGGCTTATTTTTATAAAAATTACGTATTTTATTAATAAGCAATATTATTTCAAACATTTGTAATTGTTCATTATATTATATTATTAAATTGAATTACTATAATTTATGTAGTTGTAAATTTTGATATATTTTATACTTTTCATAATTTTGGAACTTTAGTATACAGATACTTTATATACATTAAAAAAAAAAATAAAATAAAATACAATAAAAAAATATAATAAAAATTTCAAAGATAAATCTTTATTGTACAGTAATTCGAGTATAAATACAATAAAAAAAATATAAAAAAAATTTTAAGTTAAATCTTTATTGCACAGTAAATCAAGTATAAATATAATAAAAAAAATATAATAAAAATTCAAAGATAAAACTTTATTGCATAGTAAATTGAGTAAAAATTTATTACAGCAAGTTATTATCTGCTTATTACCAATTATCCAAAAGTCTTCCTATGGACCTAGATTTATGTTTTTTTTTTTTTTTTTTTCTGATAATACTTGTGTCATTATGATTATGCTTATTACAAATAACAGTTCCAAATATAATTACAGATCTTAGTAATATTGTTTAAATCATAAAATTAACAAATTTTTAATTACGTGCTAGTTATTTCAAAATTTCGTTACAATTTTACAATTTAGCAGAAGTCAATAACTTGAATTTCCTTGTACTACAATTTTTGGTTAAAATGTAATACCCAAAAAGTAATTGGTATTACTCGATTTTTACATATTGATGATACAATAAAATAAGATAATCGTAGGAATGTCATAACAATTACTTGAATCATGATCATATAAATGTTGTAACAAATACTTGAATCAAGATAACTGTTATTTGAATACAGATTTTTATATTATGTAAGTTTTCTCACACTCATGCCAAAATTTTTGAATAAGACCAATCAAAAATGTTAAAACCCACAAACCCAGAATTGAGTTATAAAGATTACATCAAAATTATCATCTGGGTAGCTTTACTTAGTAAGTGGGCTATGGTTTCATTAGTAAAATTTTAAGTGATCTTGGGCAAAATTTTATTAGCACCGGTAAAATCTGACCCATAATTCAGGCTGATCATCTGAATTTTTGTTTCTCTGCTAATCTATCCATTGCAATAATTCAAAAAGATTTTTGTATCATATGAAGCTAAGTTTTAATTCATGTGCATAATAATATATGATTTTTACCACATATATTATTGATACGTATATCCAAATTATAGGTTAAGAAAAAAAAACTAAAAATTCAAATTGAAAAATAAAAAAAAACTTTGCAATAAGAAGAATGAGAATAAGCAAGCACAAGCATTCATAAAATCGAAGAGATTGTAACAAATGATAGTAAAAATAAGGATTCTAGAAATTAAAATCAGTGGCCCAGTATAAATTTGTATGCTTTAACGGATATTTAATAATAATTGCTGATTGTCAAAAACTTGAGCAAAAGTAATCTGGTTCATAATCTTTTTAACTTAATTATGACCAGCCATAGTAAGAATTTTCTTTATTCGAACTTCTCTTCTATTTGTTTTGATAGTAATTTAAGTATATTTAATATAAAATACTGGTCATATAAACATCCGTTACCATATCTTAAACATACAAATTATATTATCGGTTTTCATATTACCAACTAACCTTTTGTGATCTTGTGACCTGAATATTAATTTTTTTCTCTAAAAATTTTTTTTAAAAAAAGAAACATTATAAATTTGTTACATAATCATTTCAATTGTATTAGTTTGATTAGTAAGTATAAAGATCATTTATTTTAATTACATTAATTCAACTAGCAAATATAAAGATTATTTGTTAATCTGTAAAATTAAGATCTATAAAACAAGTTTACAAATCAAAATTATAAATACAACTTACCATTATGTACAAATTATTCGTTCACATTGGTTTAGCTAGCAAATTATTTATTAATTAGTATAATTAAAATCGGCAAAACAAGTTTACAGTTTAACAAGTTTACAAGTCAAAATTATAAACACTTACTGCCATATACAAGTTATTTTGTTGTGTTGATTTAGTAGATAAAAAAAAAAAGACAGTGAAATTAAAATTAGCAATCAAGTTCTCAATTTAAGCTCTCAATATTATATCTGAATCATTTCATTCACATTAATTTGGTCAGCATATGTTAACTTTTTCATATTTTCTTATTTAAAATCAAGTTCTAAATTTGATTAAAAATAGATTTGCAAATCCCTTAGTATAAAATTTTTAAGTACTTAAGTTTTATCAATCCACCACATGTCGGAATAATTTACTTCCTCTCTGTAATATTGCGTCATTAATGCTAATCATACAATACCTTTTTCTCTTCTTGACAATAACGTCCTTTTCAATAACACCATTTATTATCTTTATTTCATCATATCTTTTATTATACTGTATATTTAAACTGGCTATCTGCATCTTTGCAATATATATACATAGTAATATTCATATTACCTCTCTACATAATATCTAATTTAAAATTTACCTTTTTGTTACCAAAAATTTGTTCAAGAATAAGTATGAAAATTAATATATATAGATGAGATATAAAAATAATCAAGTATATATGCATCTATTTACCATATATATATCTGAATAAAAAGAATCTATAAATAATACTTCAAAGCCTATTATCATAACTTGATATTAAACTGCTGAAATTTCATGCTAAAAACCTTTATTTAAAAATCAGAAGTTGTCATAGTAAACAAAATTTTGCATACTAGGAACAATGTTGTGAAATGAAGTGTATGGCTTATTGATAAGCAAACCAAAGCAAAATCTTAAAGCTGATTAGAGTATACAGTTGTAAAGATCACAATTTTTTCCATGACACTAATTTTGAAGATCAGTATTCTCATATACAGTATTGGTACAACTGTGTACTAATTTGTTGTGTTCCCTTTTATGGACTATTTTTTGTAATGGCTACTGCATTGTCTTGTTAGATACATTTTTTTTTGGTTAGAATATGATTTTTAATTAGTAATATATAATGAAAATAATATACATATATATTATATACATGCAAAATTAACAAACTTCATATACTAGGAACTGGAACCCAGTTTAAGGCCGGATCTTATTATTGTTAAATTACACAAATGCATAAATGTGCATAATTTTTTTATATAATATACAAATATAGACACATGGCATTACAAACAGAAAATGCTGAAACACTTTTTTGATCTTTTTATCATCCTTACAAAACAGTTCGGTGAGATAACACATCTCTTTGCATAAACTTTGCTAACTTTGACTAAGTGGTTAATATTTCCTGTCATTTTTAGCATCCATGTCTTGCAAGTTTGTGATATCTCTTGTGATTTGAGCACGTGTATTATGCAGCTCACATACAACCCACAAGTTTCAGCCTTATTTTATTAATACATATTATAAATATACATATAACCATACATAATAATAGTGCTTTGTTTATAAAATATATATACGTCTGCATGTGCATGATAATATACAATCTACATTCACATATATTATGTATGTATATATATCCAAAAATTATAAATCAAAAGGAAAGCTAAAGAAAGCTAAAAGACACCACAAAAATAAAAAGAAAACATCACAGAAAAACAAGCATGCACACTCATAAAATTGGAGAGTGATAACAAATGATAATAAAAATAAAGATTTTAGATAAAAAATCGGTAGTCTAATATAAATTTGTATGCTTCTTTGACAGATATTTAATAATTTTTATTTTTTTTCATCAGATTTTTTATTAGACTGATAAAATGATAATCACTGTTTGGCAAAGACTTGAGTGAAAGTATTTGTTATATTTCTAATTGCATAATGATCACTGGACCAATATGATGTTTGTCTACTTTTAAAAAACCTAATTCATACATTATAATCTTTTAGCTTAATTATGATTAGAGGTGGTAAAAATTTCTTTATTCGAACTTCTTCTATTTATTTTAATAATGATTGAAGTATATTTAATACAAAATATTGATTATATAAACATTTGTTACCATACCTTAGACTATACAAATTATATTATTGGTTTTTATATTACCAACTAACCTTTCAGACTTGATGACCTAAGTTTTAATTTTTTTCTAAAAAAATATTTAAAAGAAAACTGTTAGGAATTTTGTTACACAATCATTTCAATTATATTAGTTCAGTTAGTAAATATAAAAATCATTTAGAAAGCTGAAAAATATTAGGTAAAAATATTCCTCCTCAAGGAATACTTATTTGACAATGCAATTTAATATGACATACCAATTTGATTTATTAAATTGCATTGTCAATTATGCCTCCTGTGTCCCTCCTTAGAAGGGTTATAAAAAAAATTCATTGTCTAATGAGTATTTCTTAGGGGGCTATAATTACTTAATATTTGTTATCTCCCTTATTTCAATCACATTAATTTAACTGCTAAATATAAAGTTTATTTGTTTATCTGTGAAATTGAGATCTGTAAAACAGGTTTATGAGTCGAAATCATAAATACAGCATAAAAATCATTTTGTTTACATTAGTCTAGCCAGCAATTTATTTATTAATCAGTGGAATTAAAATTGGCAAAACAAGTTTACAGGTCAACAAGTTTACAAGTCCAATTCATGAATACTTACAACCATATACAAGTCATTTCTTCTGCGTTGATTTAACCAATAAATAAAAAGGACAGTGAATAAAATCAGCAAACAAGTTCACAATCTAAGTTCATAAATTTTCTCAACATTACATCTGAGTTATTTCATTCGCATTAATTTGATCACTGCATATTAACTTTTATCTTATTTTATTGGATCTAACACAAAATCCCAATATCCAAAATCCTGACAGCACAAATCTCGACAGTGCTAATCACGATGTACATAATCTCGACAAGATAAAATACCAACAACATAAAATGCCGACAAGATAAAATCCCGATACCAGAAACGTAGTACAAAGTACGAAGTGTATTGTTTACAAGCAAGTTGCTGTGTTTAAAATCTCGAACTCTATTGGACAGCGTGATTATTGTATGTGCATCCTTTTTTG
>CAJVPZ010000405.1:0-19725 GCA_910592135.1 Racocetra fulgida | reverse complement strand
GCGGTTATATATCTAAGGCCCATTTATTTTTAAAATAAATAAATACCACCGCAGAAATCATCGGCCCTGTATATTATTATTCAGCCTACTTGAGAGGTGGTATAGGAAAAATGTCGATCTGGGAATTAGAGTTCTCCGATCATCATTTTGATGATCAATTGGAAATTCCCAGACTGACATCTCTCATTTGTCTTTATGATAAGTTGCTGAGCCATGGAGACATTACAGATAGCACTGATCATTTGAAAAGTTAAATAAAAAACTTATTATTTGAATGTATTCTTTTGTGTTTTGAACAAATGGAACTAAAATTTCTCCGCAAAGTTTCGGAGATGTGTATTTATTTTTAACCGATATATGTACTGTATACAGCGCATACAATAAATTAAAGGTGATTTTTGTTTACTATTGTTTTAGAGAATTCCTCACCTGACAACCTACCTGATCATGCCATGACCCCTAAAGAAATCAGCCCGTCCCCTAAATGTAGTAAAATTACTATATGCGTACTAGTCACGTGATTAATATCTGAACTGGCCAATCAGATTCAAATGCTGAATAATATGCCCACTTTGTACTATATTTCCTTTGTCTGAGTTCGTAACACTCAAAGTATTATAAATTTATATATTAATATTATGTCACGTAATTTCATTTTTTGAAAATGTATAATTTGAAAAAAATGTCCGTTTCTCTTCCTAATGATGTTCAATATATAATAATCATCTTTCTTAATAGCGATGACCATGAAACCAAATATATTCTTTACAAGTACCTTTTTGTAAATCGGTTTTGGTGTAGATGTATCATACCTATCCTATGGCGAAGACCTCGCGTAGATGCACGAGTCATTCGCACTTATCTTTCATGTCTCAACTACGATGAATTAAAAGTTTTAATCCCATTTCGAATCAATATTCCAGCCAATAAACTACCATTATTTGAATATGGAAAGTTCTTGGAGATAATTAATCTTTCTGATATAAACAGATCTGTAAAATCATGGTTAAGCAAAGAAGGATATAAAATTGAAACCAGTGCATGGTATAGAGTAATTGAACCTCGGGATCATTTAATGAATAGTGTAAAGACAGCAATCTGGCAAATGTTGATGCGTAAATGTCGTAGAATAATAAATATCGATTTAAAACTGGAGCTAGAGGAAGGAGATATTCCAGATATTTATTCTAGAAGAGCGATTTATTACTTGAAAAGTTTCACTTTTAACGTACTTTCAGTTGAATTTAAAGAACAAGTCTATAAAAACAGTATCGAATTACTTCGACGACTGCCATCACTCTCTACGGGACTTAAACGCATCTTATGGAATAGTTCTTTATACCCTGATTTACTAGTAAATCTTATTCAAACACAAAATGGACTTGAGTCTTTTAATATCTCTCAAATGTCGTTTCGTTCGAACCTGACAGTTTTATCATCTTTAAGAGATACACAATCTACAACCTTAACTTCTTTTTTTGCTTCACATGTTCATTTTGATAATACTTGAATTCAAATAATAGGTGGTTTCCATAATCTGAAGACTCTTGGTTTATCATATTGCGCTGGATTAGAGCCTAGACATTGCGAAATCATAAACGGAGCATCATTTCGTTTAAATAACATAATTTTACGTCATAATTCTTGGTACTTTAAGGTAGATTTAGCAATTTTCGCAAAAGCTGGTCATGATTTACGGACCATCACTATTTATGACAATTTCTCATCAGAAATAATTCGAGAAGTTCATAAACATTGCCCAAATATTACAAAAATGATTATATACGTAGAAAGTTCGATGTATATTCCATCATTTTGTAATTGGATTAGCTGCCTACAAAATTTGCATACATTGATTATTATAGATGCTATTGCCTGCCCACGTCTTTCTGAATTAGCTAAGAAATTGCCCAAATCTCTTCAACATCTTAAATATCATGGAAATTTAGCTTCGATAGATGTGTTTAGTAAATTTTTTGAATGTTGTATGGTTCCTTTAAATACTATTAGTATTTATCCCATAAGTCTTAACTATGTTTTTAGTCAATATATTTCTGTTATATTCGAGTTTGCTATTAGAGTCAAGAGTTTAAAAAGATTATTTCTTAGTAGAAGAGCTATACCAAAACAATGGCAGCCTCAAGAGTTGGAAATAAAAAAAGGGTTAGAGAATCAAGGTGTAGACTTACGTATGCTTTTTTCAATTTACGATGATTAACGTTAATTGTTGACGGTTATAAAAAAAATTATTTATTTTGGACAAATAGATCTATATCTTTTTGCCATGAAAAAAAAATAAAGTACTGAAGTTTGGTTTTTAAGCAACTGAAATATACATTTAAACATGTATGATTTATTTTAAACATGCTGTAGTTACGCATATACTGTAAAGTGCAACTTTGTATATCAAAAAATATTGTATTCCTTCTAATTTGTACGTAGCAAAAAAATGCATCACGCGCTTATCCACTTTCTGGAAGGCAGTCCACCGAATGTTCTTATAAGCTTACCTTGAAACTATGTACAACACTGTATATATGATGCTGAAAGTGGGAACGGAATCTAAGTGGGTTTAGAATTTCTAAATTCCTTTGTCGTATACAGTAAGAGAAATGGTGGGTATTTTAACATATTACAATAAACCGGTTTTTTTTACTAAGTAAACTGAATCTAATTAACTAAGTTAAGTTGTTCGAAATACCATCTTTCAAATTTTAGTGCAATATTAACTTATTACTAATAGGTTTTTTTTTGTTATACGTTTTGGCGCGGAAAATTCAATTTATTGCGCCGAAACGTATAACGAAAAAACCTATTAGTAAAAAGTTATTAATATTGCGCCGAAATTTGAGGGTAAGTAAAAGATGGTAAATGAGATTCAGCTTACTTCGTAAAAAAACAGTTTATTGTAATATGTTCAATTCGTCAAAATACCCACATTTACCTTATAAAGTATTAATCATTGCGTTCGTCAAAATACCCACAGGAAAGTTATAAATTATTGTTACATAGTATAATTTTTTTATATAATGTAGAGCAGACTCAAATTTACACAGTTCAAAAATAAAAAAAAATAAAATTTTATGTTTTTGGCAGACTTTTGTTAGTAAGAAGTGTTAACTTCGTCAAAATACCCACATTTCCTTATACAGTTTACCCTCAATATAACGTAGTGGTCGGGCTGAGAATTCTGTCCGTTATAAAGAATGTCCACTATAGCATTATATAACATAATGATAAAAATTTTAAATTGTTTCAGAAAATTGCTCCGTTATAACGAGGTATCCACTATAACGGGGTCCGTTATAACGAGGGTAAACTGTATATGAATAAATTCCAAACCCATACTCCAAACAGAAGTCTGATCCAGTTAAAAAAAAAAAAAAAAAAAAAAAAAAAACATTCGAATATTCATTTGAAAAACTTTGAATGTATGAATAATTATTAACGCAATATATAAAATTCAGCTCTAAATAGCTCTAAATAAAGATAATCATTAGCGCTATATAGTTAAGCTATAAAATTAAGTACGTACGCACAGTACGTATGAGTGAAAATCTGTAACCAATTATGGTAAATCATTAAATGTTTTCACTCTCACGCTCATATTTAGATTTAGTGAAGAAATTTGTTTTCGGATATTCAAATATTCAGCATTCAGCGACTTTAGGATCAAAAGTCTAGCCCAAAAAATACTGCTACATTAATAAATTTTGCATTATTTGATGTTTGAGTGAAATACTGTAGAATTAATGTGAAAGTTATCCGAAGAGACTTTGTAAGTGCGCACGTATGTACAGAATAATCACCTGGATCAAAAAGTGAGTATTCAAACTAATGTCCCTCAGATCTTTGGCCTAATTTACTTTGATGAAAGAGGAAAAAAAAAACCCCCATTAATACGCCCTGAAACTGTACTTTCTATCGATTCGGTTATTATTTTTATGTATGTTTTGCTGGCGATGTCAAATAAGCCTCTAAACAAACAATGTTCACGATTTTCGCGAAATATTTAATGAATTTTTTTATTTTTTAATTTTTAACGTTAACGTTATTAGTAATCACATTTTATGTTGGATAACAATAATTATACGAAGTTAGCACATGATGATAATTATTACGTTAATAGTAACTTGATATTGACAAATATCAGGATAACCCTGGTTTATCGTTTATATAAATGGTTAAAATAGTAGTGGTAGTTTCTATGAAGCCTGAATTTTCTTACTTTTTGAATGAGGCAAAGTGAAAGAATGGTAGCTGCCGGTCAACTCAGCCACTATTATTTATTTATTGTGTAAGAAACGAAAAGAAAAAATAACGTTTGTTTTTTATACTTGGTTCGAACTATTATTACGACAAGAAACTCGAATTATCAATGAATCTAATTTCATTTCATCTTTGGAAATAATAATATTAGAAATAATTTTTTTTTTTCGGTCACTTAAAAAAAAATTATGAATCCATGTTACCAATTCATTTTAAAGTATCATAATTTAGTTAATTCTCGCATTTTGATATTAAATATTTTGCTCATTATAATCTTCACTATTTTACTTCAATCCTTTGTAATATCGATTGACGATAAGCTTTCAAGTGATCCTGGTAACATGGGGTCTTATTCCACGGACGATAATGATGATTCGTTCCTATATTACGAAGAAACTGCTACAGCCGATACCACATCCCCAAATGCAACTACTATTATCACTGGTTGTGATGTGGCATGTATGAAATTGTGGTTAGTTTTTAGCGCAGTAGTAGTAATAGCTTTAATGCTAGTACTCTATCTCTGTGTTCCTGCCATATGCAGACCGAGACGAAGAAGGAAATCAACTTGGTTAGAAGAAGCTAAACCTAACAAAAGTGATGTTACTACTGATGCTTATCATCGGGCAATAGAGTATATTAGAGCACGTCCTCCTAGTGAAGAATTACCACCCTATAAAGAAATACAGGATAAAAAGGGTTATTCTGCTTGGCAATTTGAAAAAGGAGGACATAGTTTAGTTAAATCTGAAGGAAAATGGATAGAATTCTTTTTTAAGAGTACTGAAAAAAATGTAGAATCTATGATACAAACCAATTATCCATTTTTGATGAGTGGAGAGTTGGGATTTGAAGATGTGATGAATTATTTTGAAGTTACCGTAAAGTCTATGTCGAGTCAAGTAAACACTATATCAGTCGGTTTGACCACAAAACCTTATCCATACTTCAGGTGAAACATATGTATATATACATATATATATATATATATATATATGTATACGTATATGTATATGTATGCGTTTTATTTTTAAAAATATCACATAAGGAAAGATACTAAATTTCAATATTTCTAGGCTTCCTGGATATCATGTAAACTCTATTGCATACCATTCCGATGACGGCCGAAAATTTCATAGCGATCCTCATGGAGGAGTCGACTACAGTCATCGATGGGGTAAAGGCGATACAATTGGATGTGGATATAGACCTGACGATGGTGAAGTATTTTTCACAAAAAATGGAAAATTCTTAGGTGTAGCATTCAATGGCAATGATGTAAAGCACACTTGGTATCCATCTATTGGTACTGATGGATCTTGCGAATTGGAGGTTAATTTTGGGGATTCTGAGTTTAAATATAAAGCTGCTAAAGGATTTGGTCCTGGTAATCCTTTACATATACAGCATGTACAAATGATGTGATAAGTCCTTCTGTAATTATTAATATTATAGCTTTAAGCACATCTTGTAAAAATTTTAGATTTTTGTTTTCACGAGAATTTCCTTATTTATTTCAACATTACTTTGTAAAAATTTTGAATCGTACAAAAGAATCTCATCAAAAAAAAAAAAGAAAAAATTTTTTTTGAAAAAAAGTATCATTATTTACGACTTATTTGACATTATGAAAACTTGTGTCCGTCGATATGTTTTATATTCAACCTAATGATTTAAAGATATCATTTGGTGAACAACTTCTAAATAAAAATTCCTGTCACAATTGCCTTAAATCACATTAAATGTTTATCAATAATTAGGCAACCTATTAAGTAAATTCCATTACACTAAGCGTAATTATTTGTTATAATGTTTAACTCTATCACTATTCTTGTCTAAATACATATTTTAATTCAAACTATTTAATAATTAAATAACTTATCATCACAACATTACGTCAAAAGTATTAAAAAACACTTTCATTATAATACACCAAAAAGGTTGATCCAAACATATAGCTATTTTAAGACGGAATCATTATTAGAACAGAGTGATGGTAGCCACATGTCCGTTTTTCATTACCTTATATAATACATATAAGAATGTTTAACCAATTAAGAATGCTTAAAATCAAAATTATCAAAATTTCACTTAGTACAAACCTCAAATACAGCACCATCATAACCACTTAATTCAGTTGGACCAAATGGGTTCTGACCACCAGCTCCTCGATTAAAAATTAACGGCCGACCGGAAGGTGGTCCTATGAGCTCAGTAATTTTATCGATCTGAAAAAAAATTAAGTTTAGAAATCAGAACATGCGTATATTCATTCACAGGTATCGTATAATGCATACCTTCATTTCTGATGAAATATAATTAGTTCCATTTTGGGTTGACGCCGACGTTGAATGAATATCATCATCATCTTCGCCAAAAACTTCTAGTTTAGCAACTAAACATAAAATAAATCGGATTAGAATATATATGACAGAATAATGTATATATTACAAACAAACCTTCATTATTAGCATCATCATTCGAAGTTATTTTTGGCTGTAATAATATTTTATAAGGACAACGTTTATATCTATAATAACAATGAAATTAGAATATCTTATCTAGTAAAAATGGTTTGAAAGCAATTATGCTGTATTATAAACTACCTTTGAAAATCGTAATGACCGGGCACGTTACCATGCAAAATTATTTTCTTACAACGATGTGAAACGCCATCAAATAATACATCAAATCCAAGATGAAAATAGTTGTAAAAATAATCTATTGGGTGCCCCATATCTTATATATATATATATATATATATATGTATATGCATGTATGTATGTATAATAAAACATTTATGTCAGATATTATTGTTGATAATGATAAATTATTATAAAATAGCCTACCTCCTTCCTGAATGTGATTTTCTACGCCATTAGACAATGTTTTGTTAGAAGTAGTATCACCATCCTCAGCACTATCGATGCCAATATCTTTTGAATGTATTCGCATTTTGTCCTCTTCCTTGTAAAATATTCTGAGAGGAGAACCTATATCAACAATAAGATCCTGTGGTGTGGTCACATTCAAAAGTATCTCGACAGAGATTTGATTGGAATTGTTTCTAGCCAAAAAATTCACAGTAATACCACGTTTTAGCTTATCAAACGAATGAATAATTAGCCACAATTATTACCCTATAAAATATACAAACAACACAATTTTTAATATTCTGTACCTCAGCAACAACACTTTCAACCTCACCAAGATCCCCATTGCATCCCATATTTTCAGGGTTGACATTTCTTGGCAACGGAGGAGCTGTAACGTTGCGAAAATTGGCACCGTGGTAAGTGTGTAGACGAGAAAGTAAAGGAGACGTGCCATCAGGTAATTCCAAAGGAAGGTCTATAAAGGGTGATAGTGCGTAGTAAAGCTTAAAATTTCTGATGTAAAAAAAGCTTTTTATAAACTGAATAAAATTCCTACCAGTTGAAGAAATAAATAAAGAAATATGTTCTTCAGGTATAGGAAACACAAATGATACACCCTAAAGATAATTAAACCAACAATCTTTCCTATTTCATTATATGATAAGCTTACAACATTTTTTTCAAACTAATTTATCTATTGTAACTAACCGGATAACTTAACGTATATTCATTTTTTGTCTTATCTAATTCCCCAGGGTAAGTGGGACTAAAATTCATATTGTATTAATAACATTGATCATTAAACAGAATTAGATAAAAATAAAGGACATAATAAATACCCAAAAATTTTATAAATCGAAAGAAAAGTTGGTGCAACTTTATTAGAACTAAATAAAGTAAATATATCATATAAGTAAATATAAAACATTATAACCAAGTTATTAGAAAAATTTTCATAAATAATTTATGTATGAAGTATACCTAACTTCACTATCCTGATAGGTTAATCGCAATTTTGAGAAATCGTTTACTTCGATTGATTTTAATCTCTGAGTTGGACCATCAAAACGCATATTAATTCCATTTGCCGGTAACGAAAGAAATAAATCTGTCATGATTGGAGACTTGTATAATTAAGTTTAAAATAAATTTTACGTAAATATACAACTTTTTCCTTAAAAAAAAAAAAAAAAAACGAGAAATCATATCCGATCAAATAAATTAACACCTCATCAGTATATTTCAAGCCTACAGAGGGAATGATTCTAGATTGTTCTCTCAAAAAATTTATAATGTCCCATACCGAAGATCCTGAAGAAACGAACAGAATAAGTGTAATTTTGGTGATCTGATCAAAAAATAGGCAAGTTACTGAAATTTGAATTGATCGTTTAACATACCCAAACGAAACCAGCCAATATTTTTCCCTGGGACCACCGATAAATCAAGCCTCTGTTCACGACGATTTGAGTTATCATGTAAATTGATCATACTAGAAAGCCAATGGATCTAACTATATATGTAACAACTACGTCGTGGATTGAATAGTCAACATAGGCGAGAAATAGGTTATTTAAAATTTGTGAAGTTTCAGACAGTTTAAGACGGTTCAAGTTTAAAAATTATGCCGATCAACGAGGTGTTCTAATTAAACTGTTGTTAAAACAAAGGCAAAAAATATATTTGAGAACGAAAGACACGTAAGTTTAACGCTAAAATAGGTGTGATTGGCCCAGCTCAGTAAAATGCCGAAATGTATGTTGAAATAATATCACGTTATTAACTGTTAACTGTTATTAACTCCAGTCACAAATCGGGTCTGTATTACAAGTGCGCATGTGTGCATAACGATAATTAAGCATCATTTTCTATATAGAGTGTTAATAGCTGATAGATGTGCTAAAAGGGAATAAATGGAACGTACGTATATACTTATCAGGTATTGCAAAAATTCGAAAGCTTGGGTATACACCATAAATAGGGTTCGTCACATCGTCCCCTTTTGAAGATATACAAATTCACAATACGGATTAGCTATAGAAATATTTCAAGTAGTTACGTACCTGTTACGTACTGTACATACGTAGTAGGTTTTTATTTACACGGATCAACCCGAAGTAAAGCAAATAGTTACGACATAAGTCAATAATTTCTACCGCGTCTCTATCTTCTCGTGGCATTAAAAAAATGTCCTAAACCCATTTTATTTATTAAAACTTGCTTTAACCCAAACTTAATCTAACACTAACCACTACTTTAATACCAATATTTGGAGGCTATAGCAGAGCGTAACAATACTGCAATAAAAAACGTAAACACCTTGAGTCGTTACGAGACATAAATAAGGTAAATAATATGGTTTGGATATATGCTTTATTCATTTATACAGGAATGATGATTGATAGTAGTATCGAAAACGATAGTATAATGGCGTTGAGTAAGCGGTTTTCCGCATTCGAAGCGATGATACACCGGCGATAATCTGCCCCATTACACTGTCAACAATAATACTATTGCTGAACTGTACAAGCTTATAACATAATTGATTATTTTATATATATATATATATTAATAATAAATCGTGTTTATTTAATTAACCATACAGATACAATTCGTAAGGAGGGTAATTAAAACGTTGACATATTTCAGTACGTTAATTCTACTCGATTGTTCAAAAATGTGTAAATTAATATGTTGATTTAAAAGATTTTGCAGGAATAAATCTTAGAAAGATTTATTCCCTGCATATAAAAAACTTTATAGATAATTTGTTGTACTGGTTAACGGGTGCAATTAATCTAGAGTCTGATCGATTTCAATTAACCGAGGAATACTAAGATTTTCTTGCTGAAGAAAAAGTCAGCATAAAAAGGTTGATTAAAGATGCTTCAATAAGAAAGGTATGTGCCAATTTATAGCAAATTGAGATGAAAACTGCTAACTTTATAGGTTTAGAGTGATGTTATCTGGAATAGTTCTCATAATCATTAGAATATTGCAGAGAGCAAATTGACTCATATGATGGATCTTCATTTTTTCGACAACCATTTTACTTACCAACAATTAAGGTTGATCAATTTATAGTTAAGGATTGCATGATTTAAATTGGTTAGAATTAAAAGTCGATGAAATAACTGTCAGTGAAATAACTGTCGATGAAATAATTGTCTGAAATAACTGTCAGTGAAATAACTGTCGATGAAATAACTATCGGTGAAATAACTATCGGTGAAATAACTGTCGATGAAAAAACTATCGGTGAAATAACTATCGGCGAAATAACTGTCGATAAAATAACTATCAGTGAAATGAGGCGAATCCTTTATTGCAGACATCCTCTTGCAAAAAATAAAATGAGTGATGAACAGGTAGATAGGAAAAACCTGTAAATTATGCTTTCTGAATATTTATGTTTAATAGAAAATTTTTTTTTAAAAAAAAAGCAAGTAATTGAATACTTAAGATTTTAATGTTATTTCATTAAGGTGATTCAAATGATATTAAAATAATAATTATTAAGTTACTTGATTCTAAATATTTTTATGAAAATATTCAAAGCATGATCTATAGATTTTCCCTACCGTTACTCAAATTGAACGTAATTCGTAAAGTTACAGATGGGTCAGAAGGCACCCTTGTGGAATCTGTAATTCATTTGATTGAAACGTCCTTATACCAGTTTACCAATTGAGTGTTATGTAGAAGTTCAAGAGACGAAAAACAATTTATAACTAGTAAAATTACAAGGTTTAGATAAGCATTTTTTAGGTATAAACATAATGAGCTTGTGTATGTTGAGACTCATTTTTTAGGCATAAATATAATGAGCTTGTGTATGTTGAGACTTCATTTACATGGTTATGAGATCGCAAAAAAAGCCAATTGCAAAAGATTTATATTTCATTCGGTATAAATATTGCAGATGTGTTATAATAGTTATATTCTGGGTAAAGCATAACTGATGTATCGATTGCGTAAGCAGCCGAAATGGCAGTTATACCAGTAAATTTTCGCTTATACCTAACTATATACTCAGGTATACAATATTTATAACAGTGGCTTTTTTAGAAGTTGGTGCCTAGGCAGTAACCTTTATTATCCCCTGGTCAACCCCATCTATGTAACATTTTTCATGTACTTATTTCTACTGGACATAATTTAGGTAGTTGGGTATTATCCTATTTAATCTTAAATATCAAAAACAAATGCGTAAAATAAAGGTTCACTCTAAAATAAGTACATGAAAGTTATGCTACATAGATGGCAAGGGATAAATCAGTTATATCCTGTGGAGTTGGATATAAGCGAAATTTTGTAGTAAAGTATAATCGGCCGCTTACGCGCCGATTTTATACTTATTGCAAAATTCCACATATACCTAACTGCCTAGAATATAACTATTACATATATAGATGATAGTTTAATACTTTACAATTTATTTCACGAAAAAGATTAAAATATTACCATCCTATATTCAAAGTGAAATTTCTACTTTATTATGAATTAGCTGAAAAGATATAAGAATTTTTCATAGACTGTTATTACGAGTATGATATTAGTATGATTGTTTAAGTAAAATGTGCATTAAGTAATTAGGATGGAACTATATATGTTAAGGATGGAACTATAAATGCTAGTGAAATGTGCATTAAGGAACTATAAATGCTAGTGAAATTAATTTTGCCATATTTCACAATTTCACCAATAGCGATAGTGGTGAAATTATTTCACTAATTTCGCCAGCACCTTTAGATGAAACTCAAAACATTATCGTTTGAGCTCAACCCGGTTGAACTAGCTAGTTTATCGAGTCTGTTGACACATTATAAAACTAATAAATATTATATATATCTAGTGTTTGTAACAGTTATATAATTTTGTAGTTAATCAAAAAAAATATTATTACATATTATTTTTAATGTATAAAAGGATCTTTAATTTTTAACCATCCAAAATCCATGCTGATTAATTATCCATGAATTGGACTTCAAAAATTTGGATCCAGTACAATTGGATAGCCTATATTTAATCGATTGGTCAAATTGACGTCAAAATTACGAACTCGAGCTTATTTTAATAAATAAACTAGGAAAACAGGTGTCCGAAGCTATAATACGTATTATAATTTTTTACGGGATCTTCCGTCTTGTCGGGCTAATCCGTGTCGAGCTGTTTATATGTTTTAAATGCCGATTGGCCCAATATCACGTGAGCAGAACCCAAGACATTTTATGTATTTTTACGTCTCCATTGTATATAGTGTTCCGATTTGTTAGTTAAACAACCAACTAGTTGCCAACTTTTCAACTGGTTGATTTAAAAAAAAATTTAAACAACCAATCAATTAATTAATCAATTAATTATTTAACTAATACAATTCTATAATATTTTTTTAATTAAACTAATCTGTGTTGATTTTTTTGATTTAATTAGCTAATTATATAATGAAACTATATGGTATATAAAATGGATTTGTTGCATCTATAGTTGACAACTAACCAACTCGGAACATTGCTCCGTTACGCTTCGGACAATAAGCTTTTTACAATTTATGCGATCAAATATGGCTGGATCTGAACTTCGAAATTGTCTTTGACGAATAATTTGAGTTTTTAAAATTTTAATTAATGTATGCGTTACACGAAATTTAAATCCCAAATTTTGATTTATTTAGACATTATTATAATTTTTTTATGTGGAAAGGTCACATGGTTGAATTTAATTCGTCAAGTTAAATTGACAATCTTCTGATTGGTTGTTATATTTTCGAAGAATTGATTTTTCAAATTTAAACTTAAATAAACTTCAATAAACTTCTAATAAACTTCAAATAAATGAGAACCAATATTTTAATTTAAATTGAAAATTCAAAAAATGCCGAAGCCTGGTTTTCCTAGTCCATTCTCCAAATATCCAATCCAGTCCGGCTCTAGTTCAGTAGTTTAATAAATATAATTTATCTAGTTAATGTAGTTAAAAATAGTTTATGTATAGTAGTTAATACAGTTTGTAACTCACCTAGATAATTTTTAACCTATCGTTATGTGTAATATACATATTATATGAGTGCCGCCAAAGGTATGAATTGGGTATGATTTAATATACAGTATGAGGGTCAAAAAAATAATCACTGCAATGAAATATAATATATAAATATTGATATAATAAATATCAAGCGAAATGTACATATAAGTTATTATATACTATATAATAAATAGGTTTTAAGGAAAAATCTCAAACAGTTTATTATTTATTATTTGTTAGACCTGGCGATGATTCGAAACATATATGATACATAATTAAATTTATTCATACATCATAAATGTCTCTGGTTAGGCAAATAAATCCCTGGTTTGAGGTTTTTCCCTTGGCGGGCACTCATGTAATATGTAATGTTTATTGATGAAAACTTATCTACGTCACTTATTTATGTTCTACATAAGAAGTTATTAAAGGTTTATACAATTAAGTTGTAGCTAGTAAAGTAAATAAGTTTTTATCGATAGTCATGTTCTAAAATTTATTTTCATAAACAGAATGGAATATGTTTTTGATTGCATTTAAGAATATCTAATTCTTTTTGATATTATGATTTTGGATTATAATTTTATAGTGGTATTCGAATAATAAAATTGACATTGTTTAATAATAGTAATAAACTATATTGATTAAACTAATTTAATGCTTTCATGAGTAATAATAATTTGCACTATATAGTATATATAGTATATAGCATCAAAAACTGTTCATCTCACACCACCTGGTGTTAATGCTATTAATAATGTAGTCATATTTTAGATTATTTTAGATACATACATATATTGATAGTTTTCAATCATTTTTCCAGTAATTTTTCGGATGAACAGTTATTCCTTTGGTGACAAATACCACCGATCACGTGACTTGATCAGGTAAGAAATCAGTAGTATGGAAAATGCCGAGACAACCGGATTTTGAACTCCTAAAATTATAACTTACCAGCCTCAATTATTCCCAGTAAGTTATAGATATGATTAGGGCGTTCTCAAGCAGCATCTTCATTGTTATTTGAAGGTGATCAAGCATGCAATTGAAATGAAATATTTATTGCAAATAATTGAAATGTTCTTTGTAACAATATGCCGAATATTCATTGTTCGAAATGCGGATTTTAAATTTTAGCCAATCAGTGTAACTCTGAAAAAGGAAAACGTTAACTCACTTAGTCTCCGCCTGATTAAATATTTCTCCGGTTCATATCCTCAATTACTGAATTAGTGGAATTAGTGAATATCAATGAATGCTGCATAGTGAAAACCCGTAGCAGATCGTGGCGATAGTAAATTATATTTATTCAATATGCCCTATAAAGTGAAGAAACATAGCTATTTTTTTTGATTTTTTTATATAACATAATTCTAAGAAAAAAAAAGAACATTTTATTGTTAAAGAATACGCTAAGTAAAATCTAGTAAATTGTAAATGTAATTGAATATATTTACTACGTATATAGTTTTATGCCTACTGTACTATTTATAACTATATATATACTAATTAATACAATAAATATTGTTTGATCATCACTACATTACGTACGTACGTACGTACCTACCTCCATAATGTGGTCTTGAATTCTCCGTAATTATTTACAGTTAGCATATATTAATGAGTGCAGTTAATCACATACGTTCAGTATGACTACGTCCTTACATGATCTTTCAATAGTTTCAAGCTTTCAAGTATATTATCTATTTAAAAAAACACGTAATTAGCTAATTAACCCTTACATATAATGTCTCAGGTGTGATAATGAACTATCGTCACTTGAATAATGTCATGCACGTGATCTTGTCGTCATATGATACATTTATATAACTTATCGTTATACCGATACTATAACGTTAACGTTAACGTTAATAATAATAATAATAATATGAATATAAGTTTATATATTATCCAATAAGCTTATGCATATTTTGGGTTTCATCGTCTATTATTTATGGCAAAATACATACTATTGAAGCTCATAATAGATTATGTATCGGTACGAAATACATACGTGCACACGCACACACTAAAGTGCATAAAATAAATTAATCAAATAAAAATAATACTTAGTACGTAGTCGAAAAAAATGACCGAATTAGTGAATTTCTTTGTTTAAAGTTTACTGAATTGCTATCATTTTAAATTATAAAATAAAAAGTTAGATTATTAAGATAAGTATATCTCAATTGAGAAAAGTAAATCTCTCAAACATTTCCAGACATCCATAAATAAATAAATAAAAAAAAAAGTCGCCAAAAAATGAACTAACATATAAACTTTTGTGTGTATGTTTGTTTAGCGTTAAGGTTTGACAATTTGCCTATTTAAATTGCTGATTACACAATATATATCATTAACCTCATGTTCTCATAAATCACGTACGTACGTACGTACGTACAGTAAGTACTTAAGCACGTATGTACGTACGTACGTACGTCCGTACTTAAAAAAATCATTAAAATATAAATAGATAAACTCGTCCATTTTTTAATCTTGCTCCTTTTGTACGTATAATACATACGCATTCGGTCAATTAACAATGGTAAATATTTTTAGAAAGACTTTTCGACGTTTCGTAAAAATTTACAAGAGACGACAAGTAGCACGTTCAATTCCAGTCGAAACGAAACAAATATTATCGGATGAATGCATTCAACATGTATTCAAATTTCTCAGTGACAATGGACTTTATTCTTGTTTATTTGTGAATAAATATTGGTGCAAGAATGCAATCCCAATCTTGTGGAGTCGACCTTTTCGTAATTTATCTCCGGAGAATCAATCGAAGCTATTGGCAATATATCTTGCACGTATTACCCCCGAAGAAAAGGTGGCATTAAACCGAATTTTCAAAAAAATCAAGATCAAAATCCAGTTACCAAAACATCAACTTACCTACAAATACGAATCTTATTTACAAGAACTTTCATTCAAAGGATTAGAATCGGCTATATTTTCATGGTTAAGCTCATCATTACGTAAACCCATTAAAGATACTCACAGTTTAAACGTGCAAATAGAGCATTTAACAACTCTATTATGCACTTTGTTTTTCCGATCTTGTGAAAATTTAAACTCTCTCATTATCGACAAACATTTGTCTTTTACTAATATTCCTGATGTTGTAGTATTTTCGAAATCTGGAATTTTAACTCAACTTAGAAAACTTCAAATAAATTTTCGAAAATCTGAAAGTATCATAGATTTATTAGAATCCTTACACTTATATTGCAAAAAACTTGAATCCTTGGAAGTTAACTTTATAGAATTTGAAAATGACGAAGCAATATTTGATTCAATATCAAATCTCATCGACCAACAAGAAGGATTAAAAGAACTTCGGTTAGGATATATTCAATCGAGTAATGGTACCAGAACGATATTATCATCGATTAAATCTCAAGTAGATAGCATACATTCAATTCATTTTAATGCTGTTAATTTTAAAGGAATCAGTTTAAAAATTTTGGGTTCTTGCCCAAATTTAAAGAATTTAATATTTTGGAATTCACAAGGTCTTGGTACTCAAAACTCAAAAAGTTTACAAGATTCAAAATATCATTTGGAAAAATTACATTTATGGGGTCAACGAAAACAATCAAATATTACCGCTACAATAATTCAGGCAACCGGAAAAACTGTTAAACAATTATGGGTGGATTCTATATCTTCGGAAGTAGTTCAATCAATTATTGATCATTGTTCACAACTTACCGACCTTCGAATAATGGATTATCAACCAAAACAAGTTCCATTTCTTTTAAACTTACTTAAAGATGTCAATCAATTAGAAAAACTTACTATCACAAGAGAAACTGTAGTTGAAATGGGTGTTGTAAACTTTTCAGGAAAGAATCTTCCTATTAATCTCAAGTATCTTAGATTAGAATGCGGTTTTACTACTGGGCAATTGGAAAAATTACTAACGACTTGCAAAGCTCCTTTGAGAACTTTAGTCGTGGACTATTGTAAATTTGAATTTGCTCATTTAAAAGTTATATCAGATTACATAAAGACTACAAAGTGTCTAAAAGTACTTGGAATCGGAGGGAAGAAAGAGTATAGTCAAAGAGAATCAAGGGAAATCGAGAGTTTAGAAAAAAATTATGGAATTTATGTCATTCCTTTACATGAAATTCATGATTGGTAATTTCCATCATTATACAGTATATTTGTATATATTTTATGATGATTATTATTATTATTTTTTGAACAGGACTAGAAAGTGCCCCATGCACTTTGTGCCCCTCCTCTAATATCTAAAAATTATCTAAAAATTTTACAGAGGTAACGTCCCTAACCCTAGCATGATCGTAATTATTACTTTAACTCTAGAATTTTACTTATTTGGTTATAAAAGCACTAATTGCATAGGGGCACTGTCTAGATTTACCTATATATTATTATTATTGTTATTTTTAGTTTTAGAGTTTAAAAAATCAATCGATCAATATTTACAAGTCGCTACGAACGAAACAAAAATCTTTCTCACGCCACGTTAATATTATAATCATTTGAAGTAAAGACTTGCAAATATATTGTAAGCATAGTAATCTTATTAGTGCTATGTACGTACGTACGTACATAAGTACGTACATAAGTACGTGCATAGAAATGCTATTAGATACCTGATACGTACAGTACGTATACGTATAATTCGTATATCTGTGATTGTCAATCTCCCTACTATGTACGTAAGTACGTACGCACGCACGTACATACGTACCTATCGCTATTCACTGCGATAAATATTTTATTAATCTTTGCTGTCTTCCCGATGAGACAACTTTAGAAAGATTTACTTCAGTTTTTGAACTTATTGGTTGCGCAATACCGCCTTTTCTATTTAGCCTTTTTCTACGTATTTAACTAGTCAAAATAATGTATTGCTAAATCGAGTCTGTTTAATAAATAATAAGTTATTGTTAGGTGTTACGTACGTATGAGTTTTGTCTAGTTTTATAATTAAATTAATATTTATATATATTTAAATGCTATATAAGTTTATTTATAGTACTTAAACATAACTTTATGTAATGAGTCTAAAAAATATATATGTAATATATTTAGAAATTAAGTATCAGGTATGTACGTACGTGCATGTGGTTTAAAAATTGACTCGGATTTGTGATTCGAATTTTGGAATATAAAATACCTAACGTTTAAGGGTAGAATGTTTTTATTATTTTACAAATATATACAATCTATTATCGCATACCCTCCTTAACTACACTTTAGCTTGGTACCAAGCCCGGGACTTAGTGTTAAGTGCATATACGTTTACTTTTTGCACATGCATAAGTTTGAGTCCCGGGCGTATCGATACGTGTACAGAATTTTGTACGACAATTATTATGTTACAACGTCAGGTGTGATATTGCACAAATCGAAAAAAAAAATTTTTTAAAATAAAGTTTATTAAAGTAATAAAACTTTATCTTATGGCCAAGATTAATGGGGATGTTTAATATCAAAATTATTATTAACTATTATAATTAACGTTAGAGTACGTATACGTAGTCACCTCTAAATATAACGCCCTATAATTAGTTTTATAATTAGATATATATATACATATTAATATATACATATTAATATATATATATAATAATTAGAATTAATGAATTTGTGACCATAGGTTACTGTAACCGTAACTAAGATCAGGTGTAACGTGACTATCAGAAACTTTTTTTTATAAAAATAAAACTTCACAGTTAAGGTTAGAGTTATGGTAATGGCTTGGGTTATGAAAGGCATAAGTTATATCAAAATTTAGCAAGGAATTTTTGTTTGTTAGAACGTAACGGTAAAAGATGGTTTTATAGTCCAAATTTTGAGTTATTAATGATTTTTTTAAAAGAGAAAAGTTTTTGTTTTGATTTCACGTTACACCTGATCTTAGTTACGGCTACAGTAACCATAATCATAAACTTTAATAATATTTTTTTTGCCCTAGTATAAATTATGTATTATAAAATACGTATAAATATCAAAATTTCCAATACGTAACATAATTTTTTTAAAACACATATTATAGGACGTTATAGAGGCGTTAAAAAATTTATTACTAAAATTTTGATTTTTTTAACAATTTATATTTGTTGTTTTTATTATATAAATTTTGTAAAATGTATATATTAATTTTTTTTATTTTGAATTTGCTGTTTTTAGGATAAAATTAGTTACAGATTGTATCAAGATGATATTAATTTAAACTATCTATTATATCTTGTATAACCAGGGAGGGTGTAGTATATACTCCCCTAATCTTTCTATGTCCCACGCACTTCCAGATTAGGCTACAAATACCTTTCGCAGCAGCTGAAACCACCACTAGCAGTCAGGGCAAACTGTTAAATCACACAATTCCAGTATCTGGTGCCCTTGCAAGGTTCATTCCGATCCCGATACCCACATCAAGCTAGTCCTTATACCGATCCCTCCCCAACTACCAAACCAGTTAGCCTGGACAGGTTGTTGTACCTAGGCTTTAAGTGCCTTCTGGTTTTACTTCCCTTGGTTCCTAATTCCATAGCATAGGACCTTTTCCTCC
>CAJVPZ010000404.1:0-19738 GCA_910592135.1 Racocetra fulgida | reverse complement strand
ATCAGTGGCGAATTTTTGCTGTCTATGTAAAATTTTAATATACCACGTAGATCATATGAAAAATGATCTATGGACACCCTACCCTTAAATTCCGGCCCAAATGGCTTGGTTCGTTTGATTATATACTTATGGCTTCACTACATTTGCTTCAGTACTACCACCTTGCCTCTTTACTTTGCAATGACTCCAACCTTCGATCACAAGGCACACTGCATTACTAGTTAGGCTTTTGTAGTTTTTACTTTAAGAACAAATTGTAGAAGTTGAGATTCGATTGTCAGATCGAACCTTTTATTTATTTAAAATCATGTGCGCTTACATCACTAACATTTCCATTAACTACAAATTAGTATTACTAATAGACTATCAAACAATGGTAGACTTTTATATAGCCTTATTGTCTTGCATTATTTAACTTTATAAATGACAACCTTATTACTAATCATTACATCGATCATGCTATATTTGATTTGATCCCTGAACGTTATACTTCGGATCATTTAACTACATGCATCCAATAATAATCCCAATATGAGCTAGATCCCCTAGGACTTCGTCCCGAAGTTCGACCTATGTAATCCAACTTCCAACACATTTCTGTACTTATTTTCATTTCCACTATAATATGCTAATACAAAATCCAACTATTATGCATTACTAAAACTTACACTAATTGTTACTTACATATATAAATATATATATATATATATATTTTTTTTTTTTTCAAACCTGCAACAAATTGGATAGGTTATCCTCCGAAGAAACGTATTCTTCATTGGTCGATTGTTCTTTATCCACTTGACTCATTCGATCTTCACCCATTTCTTCTTTATAGTCAGGTTCATAGTTGCCTAATTTCAATTTTTTGACTCGATTTCTCATAATCGGGTCCTTCAACATCGATCCATCAACTTCTTTAAAATAGAATTGACCAAATTCTCCAACTTTCATTACCCTATAAAGGCCAACCCATCATTAGTCCAATTTTCTAGAACACGTATCCAGAGTTGAATCATAGACCAGCACCAGGTCGCCAATATCAATCGGTTCTCTTTCTCGGGCCCAACGATCATGAAACTCTTTCCACTACCATTTTAATTCATCACAATTTGTTCGCACATTCTTTAAGTCTTCAACCAGGCCTTTTATTTGCAGAGTTCGGTATTCTAACAACTGATCTGTCGTCCATTGGCTTCTTGATATGTATGTATGATAACTTTTCATTACCAATTCGATCAGCATTATCGTGTCCCTTTCTAAACCAAATGAAATGGCAAATAACCTAAGTTACTAACAGTTATATTCATGGCCCAAATCGCACTATGTACATACTCATGCCACCGAGTTTGTAGTTCAGCACATAACTTTCGAATTATCCTTGTGAACTTTTGGACCACACGTTCGGCACGACCATTTGCCTCAGGATGGTAACTAGCAATGAAACATTGATCCACATTCAATCGCGACGATAGTTCTTCCATTATTGTATTTTTGAACTCAGTCCCTTTATTCGATACTAGAGCGGCAAAGCAACCATGTTGCAAAATTATCTCTTCCTAAATGAATTGGGCTATGTTTTTAGCGTTCTTTTTCACTAATACTTTTCCTTCCACATACCCTGTTAGGTCTTCAATCACCAACACAACATGTTCATGTTTTCCTACAGTTCGGGGCAGAGGCCCTATACAGTCTATAAAGACTTTATCAAAAATCCAGCTTGTCACAGTTACGTGTATTGGTTCCGGCGGGAGTTTCAGAGCACACCTCTGACATTGTTCACAACTTGACACCATCCTTTTAATATCTTCATACATGTTGCCCAATCCTCATACATACTTTATTTTAACCAACTTCAAGGTCCTATTTATCCCTCGGTGTCCGCCTTCGTTAGCCAAATCTTCGTGACAAGCCTTCACTATTTCATATTTGTATGATCTACCATAATTACATGTTTAGGCGGGGCTCTTTTCTTTGACCGTAAGTATAGATGGTCTCCAATTATACAAAATTGTTTCATCTTTCTTTTCAGACGAGGTAGGTCACATGCTTTTACATGAGTTTCCCAGCTCAAATTCTGCAAGTAATGCTTTATCAAAAGCAAGTCACCAATTTTCTGATTTTCGAAGCCTACTCTATACAAGAGTCCTTCAACAAAATCCTCATCGGTCCCTTTTTCTTGATTAGGAGGGTCGGGATAATGTGATATTCCGTCTGCATTATCATGTTTTTTTGCCCGACTTATACTGAATTCGAAATTCGAACGATCGCAGCAGCAGGACCCACCTCATTAACCTACCCTTCAATTCGACCTTGTTGAATAATCATTCAAGTGCCTGATGGTCAACCCATATGTCGAACGCAGTGCCACCTACATATCGTTCGTTCACGTAACATCCAAAAACAATCGCTAAGCATTCCTTTTCGGTAACGATATAATGTAACTTATGTTCATTTAACTTCTTTGAATCAAACAACACAGGTCTTAATTGACCATCTTCATTCTCTTGTTCAAGAACGACATCAACAGAAAACTCACAAGCGTCAGTGTACATTTGATACGGCTTCCGACCTTCTTTGGTTGCCTGCCAATTGGTTTCAGTATAATTTCTTCACTCAATTTTTTCTTCAACATCTCAAATGCTTAATTCTCTCTCTGGACCCAGCGAAACTTGGTAGCTTGCTTGGTCAGATCGGTCAACGATTTGGCTATCTTACTAAAATTTTTGACGAACCGTTGATAATAATTCAACACTCCATGGAACGATCTTACTTCATTTACATTTCGGGGTGCTGTCCAACGTCGTATTTTTTCTACTCTTTTGGGATTCACCTTAATTCCCTGTTTGTTTACTACATACCCATACATTTCAAGTTCATTATATAGAATAAAGCACTTTTTCGTTACAAAAGTTAATCCCGCCCTTTTAAAGACTTCAGCCAATCGTATGAATGTCTTCAAATGTTCTTCTATTGTTCCATTAGTCCAAATTCCAACATCGTCTTGATACGCAGCAGCAACATTTCTCCATTGTTCATCCTCCAACAATCAATCCATTAACCTTTGGAAGGTTTCACTCGCGTTTTTCAAGCCTATACATATAACTGTGTATCGTAAAACTCTAAGCAGGGTGGCCACAGCCACTTTATCACAGTCTTTTTCCTTAATCTCAATCTGCCAGTATCCTTTGAACGCATCAACCGACAAATACCAATCGTGACCAGCTGCTTGTTTCAGAATGTCACGAATGATTGGTAACAGGTAACTGTCCTTGATTATATACTTGTTGAGGGGCTTCATATTGCCAACGGCCCTTATTTTGTCGGTATCTCTGTCCTTCTTTTGCACAGAGAAGCAATGATAAGCGTATTCGCCGGATTCTTTTTCCAAGAGACCACATTCGACCATTTCTCTTAAATGATCTTCAAATAAAAGCCTTATTTCAGTATTATTTATCCTAATTGGCCTCAATCACATAGCTGGTCCAATGGCGTCACCGGTTCGAACTTCGTATTCTACCAGGTTTATTTTGCCGATGTCTTTCAGATCATATGCAAATACGTCTCCTACTTTATTCATCAACCAACTTATAATTATGCTCCTAATCGGTCCATCTCGAACGTTAGGTCCCAGATTGATCAGGGCACTATTTTCTATTGTCAATCTTGATACTACAAGAGCGTTCTGACCCTCAATGGTTTCATCATCCTTTTCGTCATCAGGATCCCAATATTTTACCCTACCACAAAAGGCAAATCCTTTTATACTTTGAGATTTGACGGGTTTAATTTCACGTATTACTAAACTGTCTTTATTCTTCGCATTGTTCAGGACATCCAATGTCCAATGATCCCTGTTTTCCTCATACAGATCTTCCACCACTATCCTTCTCACCACCATTATATTATCCACATCATTATCATAATTGCTTTCATCGTCACTTCCCATATCATCCTCATAATTATCGGCTTGAATTTCTCCCACCCAACTTCTATGAACAGTTGATACCACGAAGGACACTGATCGTACAGGAGAAGAGATGGTGCACCAATACTCTGTACCTTTAAAACCCAGTGTACATTGTGCCCTTGCATTCCATGGCATACCCAACAAGACGTTAAAGCTGGCAGTTTTTATTACATAGAAGCTTTGATTTACTACAACGCCTTCCATGTCAACTTTGATATTGGGAATATAACCCACAAATTGACTGATTTGATTGTCGGCCATTCGATCTCTACCACGTGCTTGATTCCATTTCAAACCTCTTTTCTCAGCATAACTCTTTAATATGAGGTTTATTCGTGAACCAGGATCAATTGAAGCTTTCACAGAGTCTCCATTTATCTTAACCGTCCATACTGGTACAACTCCATTCAACTTTGGTTGATTATCTTGTAAAACACCATGCACGATCCTAATTCTAGCATGATGATTGGTGATATTATCCCTTTTTCGTCATGTTAAGGCTCCCATCATCTCTGAGCGTGCTTTAGGTGACCACTTAAACAATTGTTCCAAGGTAAGTGTAACTTCTATGCCTGATAGTTTCTTTAGTATATCGAGTTTATCAGAAAGTTCAGCAAAAGGTACATACATCACATTACCACGTGACTTTAGCTTTTCATTTGCCGGTCTCGATTCTTGGATTTTTCCCTTTTTTATTAATGGTTCGATTGTCTCGATTACATTATTGCTTCTTTTTCATTTGCCAAACGCCCTTACATCGCCACATTCCTCTTCGTCCAACAACTCTACTTTCAAATATTCTCTATCATTATCATCGCTCTTTTTACTAAATTCCACAAAGCGCACATCAGCGTTATTGAACCTTATACCTGTATTGGGTTTGTCATCGCCTTTATTTCGGTTAAGGCAGTTTTTCACAATGTGGCCCTCTTGTTAACACAGGTAACACATTCATGGTTTGTTGGTTCTTTGTTGAGTACCTTTCTTGTTCAGATCTTTCGTATTTTTCGGCACAGCGTCTCGGATCATCGCCTCAACTTCACTATGACTCAGCTTATCCTCTCATTCAACACGATTGATACTTAGCACTGCAATTCCATTCACAATGCTGTCGATATCAACATTCGATTTGCTTGATTGTAGAGTTACTTCTGGTATGTTTGTGTCCTTTTGTTGGTTAATGTCCTTGTCCCTTCTATAATCCTCCATTTCTAACGCCTTCTTTTTGGCTTTATCATAATTCTTAGGACAACAATTCTCCACCTTTGTTTGGTATAGTTCCTTTAATCCATGTATGTACCAATCACGCTTCTCATCGTTCCTGAGTTTATTCTTCACAGTCTCAGTGTAGGCTTTATACTGGTTAGTGTATTCCCTTACTGACTCTTTATCATCTTGTTTCAGGCGCCTCAATCAATTGATCTTTGCTTCGGCTTCGTTTTCGGGCTTGATCTTATCAACGATGGTCTTTTTTAGATCCACCCAAGTCTTCTTGGTTTGTATTAGGTCCCTAATCCATGTTCTCATACTTTTCGGTATGTGCATGTGCACTATTAGACATAGGGTGTCGTCGTTGTATTTCTTGGCTTTTTCATAGCCTTCGAAGTCAAAGAGAAAGTTCTCTATGTTATCAACTTCAGCACTATGATAGATAGGTACGGTTTGATCTTTACTTCCCATTGTCCGTTATTTCTTTTCTTCACCTTATACTAACGTTTTGTTTCTTTAATGCCGACACCTGCACCTTATTAACCTTGTTTCTCACAGCAATACCTTCGTTGGCTGTGATCTTGCTCAATCCTTGATTTAACAATTCTAATCTCATGGCTTTGATCTCATGGCCTTTAGTCTCACGGCTTTGGTCTTACGGCCTTTGTTGCTATAACAATTCTAATAAGAGAAGACTTTTGTCTTGCTCAGGTTCTTCCGTGTCGTGGGAATTGGTTAAAGTATTTATTTCTTTAAATTCCAGCCCAAATGGCTTGGTTCGTTTGATCATACACTCGCAGCTTCACTACGTTCACTTTAGTTTTACCACCTTACCCCTTCTACTTAACAACATCTCCAACCTTCGAAGTCAAGGCACACAGCGTTACTGGTTAGGCTTTTGTAGTTTTTACTTTAAGAACAAATAGTAGAAGTTGAGATTCGATTGTCAGATCGAACCTCTTATTTATTTAAAATCATGTGCGCTTACATCACTAACATTTCCATTAACTACAAATTAGTATCACTAATAGACTATCAAACAATGGTAGACTTTTATATAGCCTTATTGTATTGCATTATTTAACTTCATAAATGACAACCTTATTACTAATCATTACATCGATTATGCTATATTTGATTTGATCCCTGAACGTTATACCCCAGATCATCTAACCACGTGCATCCAATAATAATCCTGACATTATTTCACAAGACTATCAAGAAATATTTTTGTTTGTGGTGAGTTTGAAGATTCATTAATATGTTTGCAGGCAACAGCATTCCATAAAGTCATACTCATTAAATGGATCTAAATTGCTTCTATAATTAATTAAATATCCGGATAAATTCGAATAAATAATAATAAATAAATAATGAGACATATGTAATTGCTCAAAGAAGATCAAATATAAAGGTAACATATAAGCTTTGTCAATAGGCCACTACTTATGGCTTTTAAAATTTTAACAATAGTGTATTATCCACGTGATCCATCACACTGAAGAAGTCTAGAATTCAAAGTAGGTAGTGATGTGCATCATGCGCATGGAAATATTTCAGAGCTTTCAGAACATTTCGAAATCTCATAATTCTGGTCCGCATTAGCAGCAAGCTACTATTATGCAGTCCAGAATTCCATGCGCATGAAATTAGAAAAAACGCTAATTTGCCATCACTAGGAATACAGGAATAAGTCATGTGAATCTTAAGTAATTGTAAAAACTTTGCTTTCAGAAAAAAACATAAGTTGTGTTTCTATTAATGAATCCTCAATTAAGGCTCTAAAATCTGATTTTTGACAACTTAGAATAATGAAAAGGAAAAATTAAAATATGACATATAAAATTCAATAAACTTTATTATTTATTTTACATGTTCTTCCAATAATCCCAACCTTGTCAGAAGCTTTTATATAAACCGTTATGTCTTTTAATACTACTGGATTTTGGTCCATATTGTATCATCAAAATTGCGATAATTATCTCTCCTTTAGTTGGCCATGAAGGCGATGGCCAGTTTTCAGGGATGATCAGGGGCCTCACTTTCATAATAATCAGAATAATGGACTAAACATTCCACAGAATTCACATTGGCCTCCTATTAATGTGTATATAAAACATTTAGAAATATATAGATATATATATCGGGAACAATTATTATAAAATGCACCTATGGTGGTTTTGTACCTATTATATCATTTTATTATATTTTTTAAAATTTTCTAAATTTATATAAGTTTTGTATAACATTTTTAACACCTATTATATCGTTTTATTATGTTTTTTAAAATTTTCTAAGTTTATATAAGTTTTGTATAAAATTTTTAACACAAATTTTTTTCACATTAAAGTTAATATTAAGGTTAGGATTAGGGTTTGGGAAGGGTTTTTGGGGGTGTAGAACATTTTTATTTAGAACATCTCACAACAATTAATTAGCCAGTTTTTGAGATAATGTATACATAGGTGTAAAACACTATAGGTGCGTTTTAGTAAATCCTATAGGGAATAACTACACACCCCTACAATAAATTACCAAATTTTGTTGGTGCAGTGAAGATCAATTTCAAAGATAAGTATTTTCAAAGCCTTTTGTTTCCCTTTATAGATAGAAACACAATTGTTAACCATATTCAAAAAACCAGTTTTTTTTCTAGATTCTTTTCGTACCAAACATGTGTGGAAACGAATTAACAAATGAGCAAAGAGACCAGATAATCGGTGCCTATCTTGCAGGTGCAAATGCTCCAAAAATATCAGCTGCGCTGAGTATTGCCCGTACAACAGTATATGATACTATTGATCATTATAAAAAAATTGGTACTCCACATCCTACAAAACGACCTGGTCGTTCAATAGTTCTTTCATCCTGTGATCAACGTTCTTTACAGAAGGTCATTTTGAAGGATAGATTTTTACCTCTTAATAAAATTGCAAATGAATTCAATTTCAATTTTAATACAACTTACCATTCCAATACTATTCGCAACTATCTTCATAGTCTTGGCTTAAGGGGTCATGTTGCTCGTTTTAAGCCTTTTTTAAAAAAAAGGATCGTATTAAACGATTAAAATGGTGCCGAGTAAAACGTAGTTGGAATGAGAAATGGAAACGTATTGTTTGGTCAGATGAATCACAGTTTGCTTTATTTAGATCTGATGGATGTGCAAAAGTATAGTGAAGAGTAGGTGAAGCTTATAATGTAAACTGTATTAAACCTACTTTTAAATATGACAGTGGGTCCGTAATGTTTTGGGGATGCTTTAGTTGGGATGGTGTTGGGCCGTTAATAGTAGTTGATGGAAATATGAATTCTGACATATATGTTAATGTTCTTGCAAATCATTTAATGCCGTGGATGCGTAATGATCCAAATTTAATCTTTCAACAAGATTTAGCTCCATGTCACACAGCACAATATACAGAATAGTGAATGAAAACATATAGTATTTCAGTTCTGGATTGGGTTCCGTATAGCCTGGATTTGAATCCAATCGAACATCTATGGGATTATGTTGATTGTCAAGTTCGAAAAAAGAAACCCTTGCCCAGCTCAAAAAATGAATTAATTAACGTCGTGCAAGAAGAATGAGCAAAAATTCCTTTAGACATCTTACGTAATCTAATTTTAAGTATGCCTACCCGAGTCAAAGCTATTCTTAAAGCTAAAGGCTAGCATTTCAAATACTAGTTTTTTTTGCTTTTATTAAAAAATAGAGACCTTATTTTATACGGTATTAGATTAAACTTTTGTATTTTGTTTTATAGAAATAAAAAATTGAAGTTTAAAGATCAGTGATCGTCATTATCACATGATCAAAATCTGGTAATTTATTGTAGGGGTGTGTATATTCACCCCATTTTTGCTAATGCCAACCCCTAAAATTTAAAATGTGCTCTGGATGAGGTATTGTTATTAAGAAAACCCTCTTTTTGGTCTTAATAAAAGTTTTCATAGGCCTAATGGTAGTAAAATCATTAAAATCAGACTGATAGTTTTTTTTCAAAAGTAAATGTGGTTTTACTAACATTAGAACTGGAAAGGCCTGATGAACAACTTTTATTAAGAGCAAAAGAAGGTTTACTTAATAATAATATCAATTTCAGAGCACCTTTTGATATCTGGGGGTGGCATTAGCAAAAATGTGGTGGAAATAGCAATTCTATATATATATATATATTTATTTAAAAATTAATTTATAGACCTACCACGTCAGCAGACAACCACATGCGCCTAATGACATCACATGACTCAGAGCAAATTCGATAATTATAGGATCGATCTCAAATCTTTGTATAACAGAAAATAAACTCGTGCAACAAATTAGCATACTGGCAATTATTTCAAGTCATACACAAAGCCATAGAATGGTCGCAGCCCTTAAAAAGTAGGCACAACTTTATAAAATTCTCATTATACCTATGTAAAGTTTTATGCTTTAGTGGAATTGTGAGTCTCATGCACCTGATGCAAACAATTGAAACATAATAGGATTTATGCATTACTTTAAAAATTGATCTTGTACATTATATGATTATATCGCGAATAGACCACACAGAGTTTGTGAGAAATGGGCAAAGGATGGAAATGCAATATTGAGTCTAGACCTCGTAATCACAAAAACAAAATAAAAAAATTTATAATCATTTTTAATCAAAATTTCCTGGTTAGTTATTACATAACTTAACATTTTAATTCACGGTATATGACTCTGAAATAAAGCACATTATAATAGTATGTTATGAGGAGTGGTGTCAAAGGAACAAGTGACCTCAAAAAAAAACTACAAAATTAATAATGAGGTTTCAATAATATTAACCAAAGGGTGAAAGTATATTCTGCATGATTCTGAAAGCTTGCTATCACAAGAATCTATATATCTTTGCTATGCTTGAATAAAATATTAGAATTGTATATATATAAACTAGTCACAATCTTGCTATAATCACCTTAATTTTCTGCGTAATATAAATATCAAATTTTTTTCTCATATTAGTCACAATCTCATAGTAGCTACATAAAAGGTTGATTTTAGCGTGTGACTATTGTGGGAGTCGACTGTATTTTTGTTTTTTTTTACTTTTTCTGATTTTATTAGTAAAATTTATTATTTAATTAGTTAATCAATGTGGATCTCCAGTGGCCTTTTAGTTCTTAATCTTATTTAAAACTATTAATCTTAATATGTAATGTTTTTTTAGGTATCTATTAGCTAAAGTTAATGAATTAGGCTATGCAAAGTTAATTTTTCATTTTGCATTACCTGCCAACTCATTTTTTTAAAAATTTCTTTCTTTCTTTCTTTTCTTTTCTTTTCTTTTTTTTAAGTTCCCAATTGAGCTAATTATTCGATCAGGAATTACTATTTGTACATGGGGTGTTGAATATGGGTATGTTATATCTCAAAATTTTGATTATAAAACGCACTTCTGGGGTTTTAACAAAAAGATTTCTTGCAAAATTTTAGTATAAATTATAACCTTTCTGACCCTAAGCTTACCTTAACATTAAATCGGGTTTAATTTTTGACTTACAATTAATATGTGATACAAATTTGCAAATCAATAAACTAATATCTGTGTTCAAACACCCGGGTTTACTAATTTCCCCTACAGTTACCATTGGGCAGATACAATATCATCTCTCATTGGCCAAAATAGATTATATTATTGATCGGGTGGTTAAAAAATTTCATGAAATTAAAAGGGATGTTCTATAGAATAGGTGGGCAAACTCCGCAAACTTCACAACTCTGCAATTAAAAAATTAATGATACTAATCATTAGTGAAGCTATTTTTTATATTGCCCACCTATTCTATAGAATATCCTAAAAGTTATTTTACAGTAAGTTCACAAAAAATATTTTCATAATAATTATGAATTTTTTAATTAAATTTTTTTTTTAATTAAAATTTTTTTTTAATTTATTATTTTTTCAATTTATTATAATTTATTTCTTTTTTTTAATTTATTATTAATAATCCTTTTTACTCAAATATTAATATCTGACAACTTTGAATTCACCTCATTTTCAAATTTCTAATCTTTATCTTTGTATAGATGCTTAGTAATTTTTTTAAAATTCTATCAAAAAAAGAAAATTTTATTGTATTGTGCAAAAATATTAATTAAAATAAAGACAAATAATTTAAAACCATTCTTGTATTTTCATATTTATTTACAATAGCAATGTCACTTACTATTGATAAAATCTTAGACATTGCTGATGAAGATGTTAACATAAATATTAGTGAGAATGAGTTTGACAATATACTCAAATCCATTCTGAATGCGACAAATGGTATTAGTCAAGCATGGGAAACTGTAATTAATGATCCAGAGGAGACATTAAAAACAAAAAATATCAAAATCTATTTCTTTTTGGTAAATAAATATGAAAATGGATTAAAAACCTTGAAAAGGCAGGTTTAAGTTATAATTGGCATGATCACCAGATTAAATTAGGTGCCAAAAAAAAATGAATAGATTGAAAGGTGGTACTGTCATTGTTATATTGAATATAAAAGTGTTGCTGAAAAAGCTGCAAATAAAAAACTTCAATTAGTACAAAAAGTAAAAAAAAAATATGGTTGTAAAAGTTATATTTTTGTTGCACTTCTTGTTAATTCATCAACCAGAACTTTTAAATATTACTACAAGCATTGTAACCATTTTCTTAATCAACTATCTAATTTGTATACATTGCTCCTTTTGGAAAATATTTAACAATTTATTCAACAACACAATTTGATGTTTTTAGCATTCAAAAACTTATATACTTTCAAGCTATAAGAACAGATTTCTATTTTATTTATTTATTTATTAATTTATATTTAATTGGTGATTTACCAGTCAACTAGAGAAGATCTGCAAATTTTTATAAATAAATTTTACTATTAAGCCAAATGTGGAGTGCACCAATCTAAAACTTTTTTTTACCAAATAAATTATTCTTGGGTTTTTAATAAAAGCTGTAGAGCTTATTAAGTATATCTAATAATAGTAAAAACATTAAAATTGGCCTAGTAGTTCTTAGGAAATTTTTAAAAAATGTTTCATCAGCATATAAAATTTCTTTAAAAAAAATTGATTTTTTTTAAAGAAATTTTATGTCAGCAAAACATTTTTTAAAGATTTCTCAAGAACTACCAGGCCAATTTTACCATTTTTACTACTATTAGATGCATCTTGATGAGCTCTACAACTTTTATTAGAAGTCCAAGAGTGATTTATTTAGTAAGAAAAAAGGTTTTAGATTGGTGCATTTCACATTTAGCTCAATAGTAAAATTTACTTATAAAAATTTGCAGATCTTCTCTGGTTGACTAGTGAATCACCAATTAATTTTTTATAATTTACTGTATATTCAACTTTTTTTTATAATTTATATTTTAATTTTTTTTCTTTTTTTTATATATTTTATTTTTTACAATTTATTGTTGCTGTATAAGTATGAAATAATGCCCAGAGGTATTATTTTAAATAATGTTTAAATTAAGCTTAATTTAGATCAAAATTTGCTTTGCATATTATTTCACACTTATATAGGATTATAATTTTTATTTTATAATTTATATTATTTTTTTATATACCAACTTATTAATTTCTAATTTTTTTAGATCTATTTACAGAATGTGCAAATGTTATGAAATGAATTAATAACATAGAATAATATTTATATTATAGTTTATAATATAATAAAGACATCTCCTTATCTTGACAATAATAAAATTCATACTTTAGAAAAGTGGTATAACAAGATAATTAGTAAGGATGGGGTTTATTTGTTTAAAAAATATAGAGAAATAGATGTTATTAGGTTTGTATTTATATTTCAAACAACATAGACGAGTGTCAGGACAACCAAATTGTGGATATTGCGCTTATCCTAAAACTCTTTGATAATACAAATGGTATCTTTTTAGCTGGGGACATGAAAGTTGATAAATCTTGAACAGATATATGTTAGATAATACAATGGAACAAACCACTATAGATATTATCTATTTATATTTGTTATACAGCATCTAATCATAGATAGTAGTTATCTGGTTGCATTCTTAATGAGCAAGTTTAGGCAGATGTTAATATTAAAAGTGTGGTTTGATTTTTTAAAATATAAAATGAGTAGTGGAAACCAGATATTTTTATGATCAACAATGCAGAAAAAGAGTTTTAGACATGTCGAGAGTGTTTTTCTAATAGCTTTGTATTTCTTTGTCATTTTTATGTTTTAAGATCTTTGTACAGAAAACTATATTACAAACATAGTGTTAATAATAATTTACACAAAATTATTTGAGAAGATCTCTGGAAACTATTGAAAACAGAAGGAGAAATGATGCAGAGGCCCAAGAACATCTTAAAGAAATAGTTGGCCAATAGAGAGAAATGAAAGTAGAAAAAATAAATAAATTTGCTGATTATTTTGATCATTGGTAGAGGCTGCAGTATGAAATGTAAATGGTCTGCATGAGAAGAATTTCTAGAAATATGATGGATATGAATAATTTAATAAAATTATTCTATTATAAATTAAAGTATACTTATATGCAAAAACAGCTAGGCAAGGATTAAAATTTTAGCTGGTTATATTTTTAGTTGTTAATAGATTAAATATTACATTATGGTTTTAATTAGCCAATACACTTTTTTTTTTACTAGTATACAGCTTGGATAATTAATTTTTTTTATTTTGGCAATTATTTTTTTTACAGATCAGTGACTTGATGGAGAAGTACATCTTTTTACAAACGTTATACTTTGTGAATAAACTTTTCTGTATTTTTAAATGAATTAAAAATTGGTAGAATGAAATTGTGACAACAACAACAACAGATTTAAGAAGCTTCAAAAACTATAAATATTAACAATAATAATTTTTATAGCATTCAGCCTAGTATTTAAATAGTGTATTCTCTAACGAATGAAGATATTAAATATACTGTCCAAAAGAAAGATGACAGTGAAAATAACTTTGATACTAACTCTTATTTTTGTAATTGTCATGATTTCCAAACACAAGAATTACTATGCAAACATGTGTTTGCAGTATTGAAATGAATTAATGTATATAATGTGGTTGATGAGGATAATTAGCAACTATTTGTGGAATTAAATTTTTAATCCTTTTGATTCATCTGTCTTTTACAGCCATGTAGATAGAAAAAATAATTCTAATTTTCAGTTTACAAAATTGGAAGAAGAACTTTTTGCAATTACTGTAGAATGGAAGAATAAAAAAGGTGAGAATATTAATAACCTACAAATAGTTCTTCAACAAACTGCCCAAACAGAAAGATCAAGAATTGCAAGGACTGAATCTGTTTCACAAGTTTCTGATAATGAACTAGAAATAAATTTAACAGCACCAAATACAAAGATTTGATGTCAAAATAAGTATTAATTTTCAATTTTTTATTTTTATATTTATAATTTTTTTTTGTACAAATTTACTAATAGCAAATTAGTGAAGTATATATAGTATTTATTCATTTATTTGTAATATATGCTAACTTGAAACATTTAAATGTTCATGTCAATTATTTTGTTTTAAAAAATTGAAACAATTACAGTTTAGTATGCTGTTAACCTTTTTTCTTAGCATTAAACTAATTATACTAGTAAAGAAAAATTTATGCATGATATAAGTTATTAAAAAATTGTAAATATGGACTCAAGCAAATTCTATCCTTACAAAAAATAATAATAATAAATCATTTTATTTGGTTAAGCATTTAATTTACATTCTCGATTATTTGTAATTTTTACTAGCAAGAAGAATTTATAAAGTATATAAATAATAAAATATTTTAAACTATAGTTTTTCACTTTCTTCAAAGAACTTTTTATAGTATTGAATAAAGATGGATTAACGTTTTCAAAAATAATTTTATAATGATTGTATAAAGCATTAAAAAAAAATATTTTTTAAAGTTTTTGGTGGTAACATAATCTAGTTTATCTAATTAAATAAAATTTTCATATATCAAATCAGAATTATAAGGGAAATTAGGGCTCTTTAAACACCTGTGTACAAATTTTTTCCTCAATTTTATTTAAAATTATCTGATATATTCCAGAATTATCCAATAGGACTGACAGAAAAAAAACTGCCTATTGCCTAATTTTTCAAATTCCATGTTATGCAAAATGAAAAATTAACTTTGCATAGCCTTAGATACATCTTCATAGCAATCACCTCAGTCAAAATCTAAAAATTTTGAATTCATTAAAGGCAAATACTCTAGAAGGATTATTATTTGATGACAACACTTAATTTTGTATTTTACCAATTTTGATTTGTAAATTTATTAAAAGTGGCCATATGACTAAATGAAATTGTTAGAGTTTTAAAACTAGACAGATTCTTATAAGTATTTTTATTTGAAAATTAATAGTGTTTGTTAAGATTTTAAATAAATATATTTTTGCCCATTTTATTTGTTAAAACCTTCCCATATATTTGATAAAGGGCCAGTTATTCAATGGTTATTGTTATCTAATAGCTTAATTTTTTTATTTATATAATATTATATTTAATTATTATTAAGAGGCTAAAATATTAGGAAACAAGGAAATGATTGGGATACATATCTAAAATTAAAGAAATATCTACAAGACCAAGGTTTTTAATTTTTTAGCTAATTACATATTATAATTTATATGATTTTATAGATAAAATTATCATAAAAATTCATTAATAATTATGTACTTTTTAAATTAAGGTGAGTTGGAAATATTAAAAAAGATGTGAAAAATACTATTATAGTGTAAAGCACAACAACAACATTGAATTTAGTAAATAGGTAATGTATTATACAAACTAATTATTCTGAAATTTTAATTTTAAGAGTTTTCAATATTATATGAAATTTACAGCTTGTCATTGTGCTATGTCTTTATTGGTTGCTCTTAAGCCTATTTTAACAAAAAAATGCAAGTTTCTAATAAAGAATATGATGAGATGGCTAAGATATCAGGAAAAAAACTATTTGAACTTGATTCTTATATTATTATATCTCATGTTTATGTGAACAATGTTATTGATAAATAATAATGAATCAAAATTCAAAGTAATATATAATGGAAAAGAATCAAAATTCAAATATTTATTGATATCAGAATTAATATACATAAACATGAATGATCCGAGTTATGAACGATCTAGTGGTTTAACATTCATACAACGCCTATTTTCTTATATTTCGTGTATAAACTTTGCTGGGTGAAACGTAATATAGAAGCTTTTGAATTCAAATAGGGTTCAACTGATATTATTAAATATAGTATAAAAACTCTAAAATTTGCTTCAAAGATAGGCTGCACGAGTTTTTATCAACTGTGATTGGCTGATCGGTATGTGACATACTGCGCAGGCTGCGCAGCCTGTGCAGGCATTTTTGAGAGACTGCGCAGTGTAATTTTTATAATTCTGGCTCGGAGTATTTGTACCACCTGATTAGTTTGTAATTCTGGTCAAACTTGCAGATCATTTGACCACATTTAAAATTGCTTTGTTCTAGATCTGGCCAAATGATCTGCAAATTTGACCAGAATTATTATCCTTCATAGATTCTTAAAACTTTGAACGAAGCTTTCACGGCAATTACTTAATTAGATGAATTCTACAAGTTGTTTGATTCAAATAGAAAAAAGTTCATTGAAATTTCTCTGTTGGTTGTCGAGAAAACTTCACCGTGTATTGAGATGGTACGCCTAAATTTTTTGAATGTTTGAACGAAGTTTTCTTGACAATTATCTGATTAGCATAAAGATTTAAAAAAAATTCAGCTATAAAGAAGTCCCGCCTAAATTTTTTAAAACTTCGAATTAAGCTTTCCCAACCACCTGATCAATTTCGATGAAAAATTTTTTCTTTGAATTTTACAAACTTGAATTTAAATAAAAAAATTTTCATCGAAATTTATCATGTGGTTGTCGAGAAAGTTTCGCTTAAAAGTTTGAAAAAGGTTTGCCTAAATTTTTTTAAACTTTGAACTAAGTTTCCTTGATAAATTTCCATGAAACTTTTTTATTTTAATACTACAACCTAGTAGAATTCGAATAAAAACTTTTTGATCGAAATTTATCAGGTGGTTGTCGAGAAAACTTCGCTAAAAGTTTTGAAGGAGCTACAAGTGAAAAAAACGCAAAACTCGAAAACTGATGTTTAAACTGACCTTGAAGCACTAATAAAAATAGGAGCCTAACTTAAGTAGATGTTTTATATATATACGTAATCATGAACCCTAGATTCCTTGAGGAATCGGCTGGAAAAAATTTTCGATTTGCCCACTCCACTCTGTAAGACACCCATAATATTATAGGAAGACATTCACATGATTGGTTATCTATGATTTACCGAGATTAAGGATTGGCAAAATTGGAATACTGTAATCAATTATAAAACTTAAGGTTATTATATCATAATTGTTTCAATTAAACCAAAATTTTCACCCCTAACCGTGATAAACAACAAATCAATATACATAATTTTTAAGATTTATCGTTTTAACTACTAGAAAATGAAAAAAAACTTCATGTAAGGAAGCTTACAAACTAATACACCTAAAAGAATTTATCACATATTTTAAAGATTAGGTAGATACACGCGAAGTTGGGGTGGCCGATCATCCAATAGAATCAAACATATGTCTAGTCTCATTGTCTTTTGTATAATGATAGATTTTTGATCAAAAAAATATGCCGCAATTTTTATATTAAAAGATTAATAAAATTCACTTGGATATTTAATGCTTAACAATAATCTTTTTTTTTTCGATTTTAACATCTTTCAATCTTTAATGCATTCTTATCATCTCTATGTTTTCAGATTTTACATACCATGGTAAAATTTTCAATTAAAAAAATAAATTTAAAACTGGTACATATATAATCTAATACTTTTTTTAAAAAACGTATATTATAAAAATTGGTAAGACTATATATAAAGTATAATGATTTTAACATAGCTTTATAAAAGAAGTGTTATGACTTCTTTTTACCAAGTTTGGTGCCAATTCATCGAGCAATTAAGGCTGAATAACCATTTAAAACTTTTAAAATGTGTTTGCGGTCTCGCTTCAAATATAGTTTACTAAATACTGTTATTGAAATGAGTATCATGCGCCTTTTCATTGTATGATCACATATTATAATTTTATAAAAAATTTTTGATAAAAAAAAGATCTGTAATATTGCAAATCTATATGGAACTAGACGTATGTTTGATTTTATTGGATGATCGGCCACCCAAACACGAATTGGGGTAAATGTAATTTTTATTATTAATAAACCTGAACTCATTAAAGAATTTACAAGATATAAACCAAAATTTTGATTTACGATTGACTAACCCAAGCACACTAAAAGAGTGTCCAATTTAAAATTAAACCCAGATGTTCTATCACTAAAGAGCTTGTACCTACTCAACTTAAACGTTAACAACAAAACTTTATTTAAGTCAACGTAAGATAGTAGTTTGGACAAAAACCTTTCCAATTACTTTAACTTTACAGCATAATTTAAGAGATTATTTTGCACAGAAATATTGACGTAATTTCAAAATTAGGAACGGCTTATGTGGCGATTTTTTTTAATGAAACGTTGCGTTCTAAAAAAGTACTTTAAAGTGTATAAATAAGTTACCCGGGTAATTGAATTTACATCGACAAATCAGACGAATGTCTTCCTATGACTTATAATAACAACAATTTTTGAACCAACTTATATAAACTATATAGAATTTAACCTTTTATAAGCACAATTCTTTATAAGCACAGAATTTTCTGAAACGAAGGGTATGGCCACAGAGTTTGAGTAAAAGTCAATAAGGGGATGGCTAAAGCAAGGTGCGTTAGAGCTACTTTTTGGTGCAGGTAGAGTTACTTTTTTGATGCAGCAATGGTTAGTGATTTATATAAATATCATCTAACCCTCAATACAGCAATAAGTACAATTTAGGTAAATCACCCCTTTTTGGTAAAAGATCTGCAATTAGAAAATTCTTTAATTCTATGGAACCGTTGTGTTTTTATTTGGTGTACAACCGCCTTTTAGGAACCCCTAGACTACACATTCATAGAATAACTTTTGCAAGAATATTTTAAAGGTTTTTTTAAACTGATTGTTGTTTTAGCTAATAAAAAACCTTTTAAAGATAGAAATCGGTTCTGGAATAATCTTTTTATTATATTGCAGATCAATTTCTATATTGGAACAGTAATGATAATTTCGTTTGTGTAGAATATTATACACAATGTAACCAATTAGTAAACCTTATAAATAAAGACCTTTTTGGCCCATCGAAGAAGACAAATTTCGCTTTACAAAAAATAATATTCTTATATTCACAGGAGTCTCTTTTATAACACCTCTTTTTTGGCCCATCAAAACTCTAAATTTTGGTTACACGAAGATCTGGTGAAGATTTAACTTCCACTATAATCTAGCTAGGACATATTTCATTTGAATATTCCAAATTCGAATTATCTTTTAGGGTGAGCGATCTTCATTTTTAATTTTGAAAATAAAGTCAATTTTTTAGGTTTTTATTATTA
>CAJVPZ010000403.1:0-19743 GCA_910592135.1 Racocetra fulgida | reverse complement strand
CCTGGGTTACACTCGACGCACTTTCGACGCACTAAACAAGGTAGGGCAGCCGTTAAACTTCGAAAAAGACCTCTGCTAATTAGTATTAGGGCTAGTGTTAAGGTAAGAGTAGAGTTTTAGAAAAAAAATATACTAAAATTTCGCGAGGAATTTTTTTGTTAGAACGAAGAAGTTAGTTTCATAAGCGAAATTTCAAGATAAACGTGATTTTTAATTTTAACGTTACACGCGTGTAAATTCGACGTGATGATAAAAAGCGTGATTTCCAAATCGGGCGGTGGGCACATAGTACGCGTCTTTGACACATTTGTAATTGTGACTTGAAGTTCTAAGTAAATGTTTAATATACCAAATAAATTTTTTTTAACGACATAATTCTAAACTAATATATTTAAGTGCAAACATTTAGGACTTTTTTAGGTCATTATTAATTAGTATAATTGATATTATATATAGTATATAGTTACTTGTTATTGAACGCCACACAAATTACGTGTATACAGTAACTTTGATAATACATATCAAAGTTTCTTATAACTTATTTTTATTATCTAAATAAATGAAGTATCCAGTGAAAATATAAATACGATAAATAGGATGAAAGGGGTATAAATAAGATATAACACGATCTATGATATAAATATGTAATAACAAAGCATCTAAAATAAAAAATACCACCATTACATCAATTATTGCAAATATTCAAAGAAAAGGAAAGGTCTCTATAATCTTCTAATATATCAAACTGGTCGAAAATGATATTTGTCTCAGCAGGTCATTTAATTAGTAAAAACATCAATTGTAGAAGGTGTTCGCATTGATCCATTTTGTGATTGACGGGTATCAATTGTTGAAGGTGTTCGCATTGATCCATTTTGTGATTGACGGGTATCAAATGTAGGTGTTCGCATTGATCCATTTTGTGATTGACGGGTATCAAATGTAGAAGGTGTTCGCATTGATCCATTTTGTGATTGACGGGTATCAGTTGTAGGTGTTCTTATTGATCCATTTTGTGATTGGCGGGTATCAGTTGTAGAAGGCGTTCTCATTGAGCCATTTTGTGATTGGAAGGTATCAATGGTAGGAAGCGTTCGCATTGATCCATTTTGTGATTGGAAAGCCGGAAAAGGCATGGCTTTATGTGTTAGGTGAGTTGGAAAAGGTGGTGGTTCAATGGGTATTATTTCATCAGACTTTACAGACCTTCTGTCTGGTAACGAAGCAAGTAATGAAGAAGTATTACTCTTAGTCTGAGGAGTTGATGGAATGGAATCAGGAGTTGGCAATCCATGAACTATTCGTCTTGGTGGTGGTCTTGGAGACATCAAAATTTCTTTTTTACGAAGTTCTTCATCAACCTTTTTAACTAATTCATCCGTATCCAAAATTCTTGGAATTGATAAAACATTTACAGCCTTCGATTCTGATTGTTCTGATTGTACTTTTTGTCGATTCTTACAAGATAGAATTGAATCATGACTTCTTTTTGTAAGTTGCCCTGAATGTTTTCCAAGGTTTTTTCTTTTCTGTCTTTCTCGTCTTAATTCATGATCTAATTTCGCACTAACACCTTTTTTGGCTTTTCGTATTTGTTTACCTCTAGGTACATGACGCGTTTTGGTAATTGGTTGCAGATCATTAAATGACATTAATATACTTTGCTCTAATAATTGTTGTCTGAATATTTGAGAGACACGTCGTTTAACTGGTGGAACTATGACAGATGAACGTCTCCTTATTGAGTTTTTACGAGTTAACTGTTTTAATCTAGGCGATACATGTACGACAGAACCATTCTTGACGTGTTGAGATAAAGGTATAAGAGAAGCGTGAAGAAGTTTTGGTACACTATGACGAGTTGGTAACCATCGATTTCCTTGATTATTTGATATAGGCATGTCACTTTCCATATCGGTTGGATCATTTGAAAATGAAGGATTACATGTTGTGGAATTTACCAACACACGTTTTTTCCTAATCATTTTTTTAGAACTAGGATTATTAGATACCGATTCTTTTGAAGGTAATTTTTGCATATAAGTTGAATTAAAGTGACCCAGGGATGAACGTTTTGAAGACAAAACTACCGTTTTTGAATATGCTTGCGCGCTCGCATTTGCATCATACAATCGACTTTGCCTCTTAGTCTTTACTATATGTGTTGGTTTTCTTGATCTCGATCGATCTTTCTGTTTTAAAACAACTTGAGGTTCTAAAGGTTTAGGAAACTTTACATGCTGATCCTCAGAACCTTGAATAACATTTGTAAAAGATTTACTGATATTATTCTGAACCTCATAAACTTGAATAACATTTGATTTACTGATATTATTATCGATTTTACGTGGTAAAGAAGAGCTAATATTCGAAATATTTTTTTTCCGAGAATTCTGATTTTCAACTTCAACAACTTGAACGGTAGTTATAGTAATACCACCAAGAAATGGATGATCTTGTTCTGATACACGTGAACACGTGCTTTCTCTTTCCAAATTCTTGGAATTTGTAATATTTGAAGGGGCAGGTATTTTTTCTTGTAACATAGGAGAAGTTGTAGGAGATTGTACAAGAGATTCAGAGAAAATCTGATTCGTATCTTGTGCAGAAACTTCAATACAATCTACATCTTTCATATTAGACTTATTATAGTCATACCAATTCAGTTCATACGTAGCATGTCTTCTAGCTGCAATTATATCACTCTTTTTCGTTTCACTTGAACGACGTTGGTCGTCAAGTTTTACGCGCATAGATCTTGAAACTTGATGTGTGACGACGGATTCACTCGAACGACGATATGTTTGCAGCATGGCTTCCATAGATCGTATCATATGAAATAATTTGTTTTAACAAATCTAAAAATTGTAATTTCGATAGAATATAATAAATTGATTAATTGATTATAATTGATTATAATTAATTGATAAATATTTTTTAAAAAAAGGAAAGGCAAAACAAACTTGCGGATTTAAAGGAAGGCGATTATCTTATTTACAGCAGTTGGGGCTGTTATGACGTTTCGTTTCTTTGTTATAAATCCTTCCGGATGAATAAATATTCTTTCTGGAAAAAAAAAATAACAAAAGTTCTAGTCACATTAAGGATAATATTAATAATATTTTTGACTTGTAAATTTCTTGTAATAATATCTTGTAATAATAAGATATTAGATTTCGAAATCATTTGATTATTTACACTTAGATATCAGATATTTTCGAAACTTGATGTTACAGAAACCCTAGAATCTTTATCCAAATTTGATGTTACAGAAACCCTAGATTCTTTATCCAAATTTGGATCAAAAGAAAAAACTTTAATCATTCCTAAAATGAATATTAAAGGATACGGTGCCAGCCAAAAAAACGTCAAAGTAAAATCAGCGGCGGGAAGGCAATATATTTGGCAAGGGTGGAAGTTCACTAAAGAACTTTCCTTTTCCCTTTTTTTTTTTATACGTAAATATTGATGGCGTTGGATACTTCACTTATAGATAAAATTGACAATCCGACGCGCTGAAAAGGTGAAAACAAATGTAGAGATCATCAGAGCTTTATTATAGAGAAAAATGAACATTACGAATCTTAAAAATTTTAATTGTACGACGAGTAATAATAGATTAATAATAGATTAATAATAAAGTAATAATAGAGTAATAATAAAGTAATAATAGAGTAATAATATAGTACAGTTGCTTATGCTATAAATTTAATATAAAGCGTCATTTGAATTCAATCATTTGCTTGTATTAATCGGACCGCATACTACAGGTTAACAACCAATAACAATGGATTTAGTTTCGCATTATTCGCATTATTGTATTCAATCTTTAGTGCATTAACATGTTATACCATTCAATTTTAAAATTACTAACTATATTTGTGTAATGATTTGTGCAATGATTTGTGTAATGATTAATACAAATATTATATGCAAGGAATATTTTTGTTACTTGATAGGTTCTTTTGTTTCATATGTTTGACGCTTAATTCTGATACAAGTACGTACGTACTGTTTCGACCTAGATCGGGAGAACTGGTTAATTTAATATATGCATGCATGCATCAAGTAGATCCACATTGTCGACTGGAATATATGTATGTACTAACCTGAATCGATCATTTTCGGTATTTAGTTCGATTTTCGACTTTAAGTTTATTACATCTAACTAAAGAAAAAAGCTTTATAATCTAGAAACAGTAATATAAGCATTGTAATTTAAAATTACCTACGTATGTATTTATTTTTGATGTGAATTATGCAGAGTAATAAAATGTTGGTAACTTTTTAATTTCCAGTGAAGCGCATTTATGCAATTAAATAAACATAAAATTTGTTTGCATAATGTATGATTATGATTATTATGATTATTATGATTATGATTATTATGATGACACACCTTTTAAAGAACGGTTTTTAGATGTTTAAACCTTTCTAACGGAAAGTTTTGACGTATGTTTTTGTTTTTTTTTTGTGATCAATCTATAACAAACAATTTTTTGTTGACCAAATTTGTTGGACCTATTAATAAATTACTCATGTATGCGATTTTGTGCAGGTAATATGTGGTGATGTGATCGTGCGACTTTGAAACGCGAAAGGGTCCACATTAAAATATATAAACATATCGAATTAGAATAGAACATTTATTGACAAAGGTGAACACTTGCTGACCTTATTTATATTTTTCTATCATCTATGTATGGTAAAAGGCAATGATTATTTTCCAACATATTACAAAAATGATAAAAAAGGAAACTTAAAGATTCAAAGTTAAAATAATAGCTCTATAATTAGTATTAACTTTATATCTCTATAATTAGTATTAACTTTATATCTCTATAATTAGTATTAACTTTATATCTCTATAATTAGTATTAACTTTATATCTCTATAATTAGTATTAGCTTTATATACCTGATACCTGATACCTGATACATATATGGATACTTTGTAGAACAGAAAAGGGATGAGACGCAAAGTGCAGGAAGCATAATATTAAGCAGAGATAAAAAAAAAATCATCATTTTTAATTACATATGCGGCTATAAATTATGTGAACCATAAGAATCGGGTAAAATTTCGTTTACACGTGGTAATCATTTAATGTCATTAATGTCGTTAATGTTAATGTCGCAGTAATTTTAGCTTTTAATTTGCTCTATCACTATTCACAACATACATGAAATTTAAAGCTGCGATTGACGTTTCATAAATGTATTCCATTTATTATCAAGAACATTCTTATACCATTCTTATAGCAGAATTATATCAGAATTATACCATTCTTATACCATTCTTATAGCAGAATTATACCATTCTTATACCATTCTTATAGCATAATTATACCAGAAAGGCTTCATCCCCACACCTGATACTGAAAGTATGATCTTTGACAGGTTAGATGAATTTTTCTTTCTAATAAAGTCTTTGTTAAATTTTGGTTTAATTTTAATATAGAACAAAAGTTTTTTTTTTAAAAAAAAAATCAATATTTTGGAAAGCAAATATTAACTAAGAATTAACTGTGTATGAATTATCTAACCTTTACAAACATAATTCTAATTACAATTAATATTATATCTAGCATTACTTTCGCAAAATAACTCCACCTAACTAAAGGAAGATGCATTTATTCCTTTTTCAGGCAATGTGCACCTTCTATTTTACTCATCCTTACCTTCTCCTTTGGATTCAACACCATTCCACAATCTTTTCTTGATAACATTCCATCGATTATATAAAGAACTCCTGTTTCTTTCAGGAAAATTTTCTCTTGCGATATTTGACCAACCAACTTCTGGAAGATGTGCTAACACAAGATTAGATAATAATTTATCATCTTCAACTGTCCAACGACCTTTAGCTTTTGACACCATAGTTTGGAAATTGCCAGTAGTATCGGATAATTCATCCTCGGATGAGGATTCAGTAGTAGCTTTAGAACTGGATTTCTTTTTTGCTTTTTTTTTAGGTTCTGATTCTTTCTTTGTTGCTTTATTTGCAGTGTTTTTGTTATTATTTTTGATTTTGCTTTTTTGATCTAAAGTATTATCCAATTGAGGTTTGGTTTTTGAATCGCCTGTCTCTTTTTTCTCTTTAGTAGTGGTGCGTTTTCTTTTTTTGGAAGGCTGAGACTAAAAAAACGATTAATAAATTTCTTGTAAGCATGTTTATAATCATTTATATATGTAATTTGAAGCGAACATGATTTTTAGATTTTTAATATTTCGAATCTCGAATGTAAAATGTGCTCTCAGAAGCAAATATACCTTTTCAGTTGTGGAACTCGCCTTTCCTCCATCCTCTTCTGTGGTTTGTTTAGTAGTATCCTTTTTGATTTCATTATTCCCAGTATTTTCACCGGTTTTGTCAACTTGAGTATCAATATTTGCATGTTCTTTCTTTTCTATTAATTCATTTTCATTAGAGAAATATGGTAGACCACCATCTTTACCTTCATCTACCTCCTGCTTTGTTTTTCTCTTTCCCATAGTTCTTGACCTTTTTAACAAAAATTCTCAAAAAATGTTGGATTTAAGGCGAAAAAAACGAAACGCAAAAAGAAAAAACACTGATATTTTTATTTATCTATTTCACATCAGTATTTTACACTAACTCTAAGAGAGACAAATATGATATCATTGTGAACACATTAAAAATAATTATATAAAAATCGGGATTTCTATTTAGCTTTTGCTATTTACAAATCGTAAAAACTCTTGGGTTTTTTTTTCTTTTTTACTCACTCTTCTATTATTAACAAAGCAAAATAAATTAAACAATTCATTATTTTACTCTTAGTGTTAAAAACTCAATCATAATAAACAATCGTGTTGATAAATTTATTTATCATTATTTTTGTATCATTGATGGAGTTAAAGAAGCTCATTAATGGCTTAATCGGAGATTATTTTTTTCATTTTAAATATAAAGTACATATATATATATATATATTTATTTTAATATACTATGGATAAATTTATCTTACAAAAAATAGTTACTCTGCAACGTGAATATTTAATATTATATAGTATGATAAATTTTTCAATGCCATTTTCTATTAATAATAAGTATTGTCTTTTCGCATAACGTTTGAAGCGTTTTTTTAAAATTAACTAAACTATTTCGTCAATTTCTTTCAAATAATTGAAATATGAAAAGTTGAGTACAATATAAAAAATTATCTTAGTATTAGGCAATTTACAAAAAAATAAGACCTGGCTGGTTAGTGGAAAATAAAATTTATACTGTACTTAAAAAAATTTAATACATAATACGTAACAAAAATTCTTTTTATATAAGAATAAAAATTTTATTATGTTATGTATACAGTAATACTACACTATATACTACGTACACACTACGTACTTCTCCGACATTTTCTCTTACATCGCATCTAACGAGTATAAAAACCATTTATTAGTCTAAATATTTAAAATAAGCTATTCAAGTTCATAAATAATAATATTTACTATTTCATTTAAGTATTTGAAATAAACAAACTAAAATTTATTAATGAATTGTTTACTATTTAATGTCAGTTTATTCGCGTTAATTTACTAAAATTTATTAATGAAATGTTTACTATTTATTGTTATTTTATTCGCGTTAATTTAATCGGTTAATATAAAGAACGTTGCATTTAAAATAAGCTGCCCATAAATATTTACTATTTAATTTCATTTTACTGGTTGACTTACTATAATCCGATATAAACTTTGGACTATGCATTAGTTATTATGTACAGTATCATGGTCATCCGAATTTTCGATCATCCAAAGTTTTATAAATATTTGTATAATCAAAAAAATGTAGTGGTGATCGGAATTTTATACTACGGTGTCGTTTTGCGCTCATCCGAAACAGGTAATCATTAATGCATAAATGAGTTAGAGACTATACATGTGATCGAAATTATCTCATCTCGGCTTGTTTCGAATATGCTGAAATAGTTTCGGCGAATATGTATATTAGAGACAGAGTGGTGCATTTGTGACCAATCAAAATAAATTTCATAGAGAATACCAACTTGCGTAATATATTATCACGAGACACCTTGATTTCATGTAACATACTTTTGTATAATATAATACGCGATGCTTAAAACGTTAATCATTTTGTCTTCTCTCTTTTATAATGCCACCGATGAGTGTTCAGAAAAAGGAAAACGCGTCAAAAGCTCTGCCTATTCATAGAACTTTCTAGTGACAAAGTAGATGATTACGAATTTAGGTTGTAAAAAAAAGAGTTTCCAAAATTTGATGAGTCAAAAATCAGTATCAGTATCACATCACACAACTAAAAGTTTTCGGTCTCAACAGTATAATATTTTAGCTTACATGAACGATACACATGGATAGCAAACTACCGGAAGACATTTCAAGCTCTAATAAGCACAGCTTATTCTTTTTACAACATAATAGTAGAAATCACTACTACCCCTACACATGAATATCAAGCTCTAATAAACGCAGCTTATTCTTCTACAACATAGAGAAATGATTATTAATCCCGGAAATCAATTCAAGTTATCGAACAGTTATCGAACAGGGCTAAAACAAAAGACCAAAACTCATCATCTTTAGAAACATTAATGTAACTGGAATTTCTGGACAACAATCAATTAACCAATATTTCAATTATAACTGGAATTTCTGGACAACAAACAAATAACCGACATTCCAATCAACACATTATATTTTTGTTTCCTTTTTGATAAAATGTGTGGAATGACGTTCTTACAACATTGGCATAGTGCTACGATGTCATTCAATTCCCTATCCATGTCTTCTCGCCGAAACCACTCAACAACATCAACTCAATGACAAGGATAATTTATTAAAGCCATAATCGATCAACAACACACAAGTCCAGGTCTAGTTCAAGATCACACGAAAGAAGCTTTACAAATAATGATTTTGTTATATTATAGTAATATAAACAAATCTGTTTATGCTTTAAATTTTTTTCAGACACATCCCTTTTTTTTTTTAACAAACCCAATGAACTATACTTCATGCTATTGACGAAAACAAAGGTCCTTTAACTTTGCTTCTTTAACCTCAGTTGAAGAAACCTGTACGTTTACTATGATATATGAGAGAAGCACAGACCCAAACTTTGGAATCAGGTCTAAAAACATTATTCACTATAACAATATATGCATTTCTTGATCAATGTTTTTGATAATGCAATCTGCCAAAGTAAATTATTATTCTTTTGTTATTGTCGAAACTTCTATACTGATTATACTAATTAAATATATATATATAACCAAGGTTAAAGACCCTGTAATTGCTAATATAACGAATGAAAATGCCATTGACGTAGCAACAAGGTGGACGTAAAATAACATAGATGGATGTATGAAAATGTTTCAGAGTAGAATAAAAATACAATCGAATAAAATGTTTCAGAGTAGAATAAAAATGCAATCGAATAAAATTTTTCAAACTTTTTTTTTTGTACAGTGTGTACAACCTAGTCCCAGCAAATAAAATTGATGAAATTCAAATTGCTAATCCTTCTTCAAAAAAAATAGTAAACAAAAAATACTATCTTAAAATGTTAAATTAAAACAAGCTAAACACTTCCAAGTTCTTAAAATTTTTTTAAATCTATTTATTAAAAAGTTATAGTAGGTTAAAGTTATAGTATTTTTATAATTAAATATGAAATTTGGCCACCTTTTATATATATGTAAAAAAGCAAATTTGGCCTCTTTAAACAATTAATTTAATTTGATATATATTAAAATTTTAAAATTTGGCCACTTTATATATATTAAAAATTTAAAATTTGGCCACTTTATATATAAATATTAGCTAAATTTTCAAATTGGCCTCTTCATATATATAAAAAATAAAATCTGAATTTGGCCACTAAAAATTTTTATTTGCTGCGACTAGGTTGTACGCACTGTATAATCAAATATAAAATGCAATCAAAAAAGCAAAAAGATAAGTAATAGGCAGAATAAGCTAAAACAGTAAGAATTAATTTAGCATTAATAAAATATATTATAAATATAAATAATAAAACAAAATAGCAAAAATGCTAAACCTCTTTCTATTAATCACTTATACAAAATTTAATTAAAAATTTACTAGTCAAAAATTGTTAATAAAGGATGTGACAAAAATCAGGTGATTTTTTCTGATCAAAATATATAATAAGAGAAGAGTAAGCTTCTGATAAAAAAAAATTAGATGATAAATGACACTGTTCTAATACAATATTTTATTGTATTAAGATAACTATCTTTAGCATCTTAAGTAAAATTGTTTAGCTTAAAATTTTACATATAATTTAAAAGTTTTAAGCTCTTATCTTAAAAACTTGAAGCATAATATTACAAAAACTACTTTTGGTTTTAAAATCTAAACTTTATCTATTTCACTAAAATTGTCTTTACAACTTATCTAATAACTTTAAAATAAGTTGTTAAGCTTACTCATCCAGTTAAAACAAGCTCTTAATAAAAATTTTTAACTTAATATTAACTAAGTTACGAACAAAAAACTTTTCTAAAAAATTCTTTATCTTTATCTCAACTTCTTTTTCTTCAACCTGTTTTTTGTATAACAGAAAATTACTTTTAAACTTAAATTTACTTAAATTTTTTATTGTATCAATTAAATTACTTAAAATAGTAATCTAATTATTAATACAAACCTATTTTTATCATTATTATCTGTTATTATTTTTATACAACCTTTGTACTTCAATATATAGTTTAGTGTTATATATAACTTTTCTGTTATATCAGCTATACTCTTGTGCTACTTTAGACTAATTTGAATTATACAAGATTATTATTTAACATTCTTAAAGTGCTATTTTTTAAGAATCTTATTAAAACAACTATACTGTCACTCTTAAGCAAAAATATTTACCAATATGTCTACTTCTATTAATCAAGATCTTAATATACTCGATCTCAATGTTTTTTATACAAACTATATAAATACTTTTGAAGTTGCTATTTATAAAGACAAACCAAACAATGTTAGAACAATCTCTCTTTAATTTGAATCATCAAGTTGTATTATAGTAAATATCAGACAAGTTAGAAAAACTCACTTTTTTAAAGTATTACATATAACTATAATAGTTAAATATCTTTGTAACAACTTTTATACACAATTTCATTTTTCAACTGAGGAGCTTTTCGGTATCTCTGGCTTGTGATACCTAAGAGATATTTAACAGACCTAATAGCCAATTAAAATGCATGATTTATGTTTTGTATAATATATTTGTAACACAAAGAGCAATCATCTCGAATCAGTCTAATGAAACAAAAACAACAACAAAAAGAGCAAAAAAGCAAAAAATGTAGAAAATACAAGAAACAGCCTTCTAAATCTATATCAGAACACTAATTAAAAATGTTGTAAAGGCAATTTTACTTATAACACCTGCCTTTATTCTAATCTTATATCACTCTAACTCTAACAAAAATTAAATGACCGATTTTAATTTTAGGTCAGATATATATAAACTAGGTATCACCAGCCAGAAATATCGATAATTTGCCTTTCAACTAATGTCATTTATACTTCTATATTTTTAGCTCTTGTCATTGGCAAGAAAACAAACAAAAAATTACAGAATAAATAAATCATGCTATTGTATCAACATCAGCAACTATTTCAATCTTTTCTGCTTCTAAAACACTAGATTGTGATCAACTATAAAGCTATTAACAATAATTACCAACTTCTAGAAAGTTGCTTTTTTTTTGACAATAAAGCATATTATTTGAAATGTCTTCAACAAAAAACAAAAAAAGAAAAAAAACAGAAAAAGCAGACAAACAACTGCTAAAACAAGTACAACTACAAAATAATTAATACAAACAAAAACAACAATAGCAACAACAACAACAATTTAAATAGCAACTACAACCTATAAAAATAAAAACAGATGAATATATAGAAGGTCAAACTGATTTATTTAAAAGCATCTAATATATATCAGCAGCAATATACAAATAATTACAAGAAGAAGAAGCCTAATCACAAGAACTGCTAAACAAACTACATTATCAAAAAGAAAAAAGGCAGACAACAAATCTTCTGCAAGTTTAGATTAGCTTACCAAATTTCCTATTAATAAGGAAATGAAAAAACAGACAAAACTCAATCTTTTGCCTAGATAAATTCTTTTTTTATTAAAAAATATCTATATAACTTCTATCCAGAGAAAGAAATCAAGTCTGTCACCAAAATCAGATCTCCACTTAAAGCCTTATTTCAATATATTGTTTATACTATAGTAGCTAAAAAACCACAATTTCTTACTAATATTATTTACAAAGCCAATTTAGATATCAACTCCAAAGCATTTATTCCTTTCAAATATCTTGAAACCACATTCAGAAGCCTATTACTGAAATTCACAACTATTCTATTCACTAAACTCAACTATATTAAAATCTTTGAATCATTTCTTACCTTTTTTCCATATACTCACAAACAAAGATTTCAAGTTTGCTTTAATATTGCATATCTTCATTTATACTTTACTGAATAATATCAAACTATCAACTATATTAAACTTGCAAAAGATCTTAACTTTATATCTAAAAAGTTTCACATCACTACTAAGATCAAATCTGTTGACTCGAATAAAGTTTCAATCCAGATAAATCTGTTATCTATTTATTTACATTAACATAACTAGATATTTATTCATTTATATCAGATATCTGAAACAGATTAACCAAATTATCTGAAGTACTATGAAGAACTATTCTAGTATTACTACTTTAAAAAATTTTTCAGGCCAAATCGATTTCAAAATTAGATATTATACAAAAAAACACAAAAAATCAAAACCAACTTTATAGATCATATTCTGCGTATTAACAAATTTATTTTTTTGTAAAAGTTTAACTTTATACCGTGAAACAAAAAAAATTAAAATTAAAAATTATATGATTATGGGAAAATGATTGTGTAGAATTATATAAAATTTATGTAGTTAGTAGACAAATATTAAATAATTTATTTTCAAAATGATATTCATTCACCATTATTTTCAATTACTAATTCACATCATTGCTTCATATTTCTTACTAAACTAACTAATACTAAATTTGAAATTTTATTCTATTCTTCTTTTATATATTGCTCTAATTCTGTTAATTTTTTGGTATACATTTTTCTATATTGTCCTTAATGATACCCCAAAGGTTTTTAATAGAATTTAAATCAGGATTGTTTAATAGCCAGTCCATAAGTTCAGAAACTTTTTCAAAAGTGAAGCTTTGGCAAATTTGCTTGTATGTTTTAAATTATTATTTTGTTGCTATCACCAACACTTACCAACTATTTTTCTTATCTTCAAAAGGTGCTAACACACAATTTCAACATAAAATTTCTTATTTATAATTTGTGTAAAGCAAAATAAGATTGATTATCTCTTTACTAAAAACTACTTATACTTTAATTTTAGTACAGTCTTTAGGAATGAGACGAATTAGATGCTGATCACATTTATACTAACGTTTAAGTATAGTTCTAAAAAGTTGAAAGGCCAATTTATCTATAAAAAAAGTTATGTCCCAATTATTATTAAGGTGAGCTCAAACCCATTTTACTCTTTTTTTTTTGATCATTAGTTAGCATAGGAGTTTTTTGTGAAATACTTTGTACATATTCTATTGTGACCAAATACTTTCCAACTATTCAATATAATATATAAATACCTATATTTGATAAGTATATTGCCAAAGTTCTTGTTGAAATAGATGAATTCTTTTTAATTTGCTTCTTAATTACCTAGTAAGCAATCTTACTGGTTTTTTTTAGTCAACTATTTCCTCTGGTATGATCAATATTTTTTGCACTTTTAATTTTTTTATATTATCATAAATGATAGACAAGGAATACTAGGTATACTTTAAAATTTTATATATTTGAAAAATGACTTAAGTCAGTTCTTAATGTTGATAAGTCTTGCATATAATAATTTATAGTTATTGTATAGTAGTTATTGATAACTATACTTCTATATCATATTTGTAATTATGTTATCAAATTAAACTACATAAGTATATAATTATATTTTTTTAATTAACTTTTTTTTTAGATTATTTTAAAGACTGAAAAAAAGATGATAAAACAGTGATAATGTAAACTATACAAATATGAAAATTTTTAGTATAGTCATCAATAATATGGCTATATGATAATAAAACTTATTAATTGTATATTAAATGAATATGTATTTGCAATGATACAATACAAATAGTTTTTTTACTGTCATATACTTTTTTTTTTTATAATACTTACAGATTTACAATTTATAATTTTCTATCACTAATGACTGTATTAAACTTGACAAATTTTTTATTCGATATTTAGTAATTATCATTTTGTTTATAATAGATATATAAGAAATAAGCAGAGTTTGAATCTTTACTGCAGATGAACTACTATTTGCCAAGTTTGTAATAATAAAAACTCTTAGTTCATAACAGTTAAACCATTTTTAACCTAAAATATTCATATAAAAATTCAAATAGTCCAACTATAATAGAATTAAAATTTCTTTTAAAAAAATTGCTACAAATTATAATTAAGCCACTATCAAAATTTTGCTATACTCAAGACAACATAGATGTATTCTATTTTTTAAAGCAATTATATTGAAAATATTTTGCATACATATATAAAATTTTAATTATACTTTGTGAAATATATATATATGAAAAGTATGTTTAATTAAATCATTATAATACTTTTTTAAAATTATATTAACTACAAATGGCCTATGCCATTTTCTAATTTAAAAATGAAATATGGTATTAATAATTGAAATAAATTGAAAAATAATATGAAAATATATAGATTTGAATATATATATAAGTTTAAATATATTGAATAATTTTAATAATTGATATGAATTGAGAAATGATGCATAATATATATCTAGTCCGATTGTCTCTTTATACATATAATAGTCTTTGAAACATTTGTTTGTATTGTTTATTCTATACCAATTAGCCTTTCATATGATAACAGGATTTAATCCTAGCATACATAATAAAAATCACTATTATATATCGTTTTGCAAACAAAGAATAATACTCTTATTTCCTACTCTACCTACACAGAAAATAAATAGTACTTATCAATATTCAATCAATAAAATGTTTGTCCCTGCATTGATTCTAATTAAAAAACAGTATATAATCTAGATAATTTATCAGATTATTCAGATATCCATTTATTTAATTTATTCTATTCAATTATTATCAGATATCAGATATTTAATAAATAAATAGATAAATAGTTTATAGATTGAAATCTATCCAGATGAACCTTACTTTACGATAAAATCTAACTTCAGATATAATACAATCGTATTATTTAATCTATCTAAAACTTTTTTTATAAACAATACTATATTCCATCTCTCTTTAATTTTAGAGAGAACTTAAACAAATAGTTTAATAAACAATATCCTATCTATTGTAAATAATTTATTAATCCCTCTAATAAAAAAGAAACTCTCTTTAATATACAAGCTTATATATATAAACAATTTATATCTTATTTAACTAATCTTATCTCTTCTAACTTTAATTTTCTTAAACTTTCTAATATATGTGATAGAAAATTTATACTACTAAATTCACTAATTTTTATATCCTTCAGTATAAAGATTAAAAATACAAATATTACAATCCTAATAACTTTAATTTATATGACAAAGACTGTCTACTCAAAAATACACTTAAATACTTTTATGAAACCTTTTTTAAATCTCCATCTGAAGAAAAACTAGTATGAACTGAATCCTTAATTAGTGCTTTTATTTTTAATAAAAATGCACTATATAAAGCCTCCTTCAAAGCACAAATACTTATTTCTATTCTTGACAAGCTTGCAACTAAAGCTGAAAAAACAGCCTATAAATTGAATCAAGTAACTTTTAGTAAAAAATGATATAGTGCTTATTTCTACAAATACCTTATATTATATCACTTAATTGCAGCTTGCAACTATAATATTAATAACAAGACTAAAGAAGAACTAGTATTCAGTAATCTTGTCAAATTTGATTTTCTTGCTTATATTATCATCTACTTTGATCTCATTAAAGACCTACAAAAAGACAACTCTATCTATATCATCTATTACTAAATATTATTCTGAAACTATACTTTTTTGAGCTGAAGAATTTTTAAACAAAAATTTAAAATGAACTTTTTACCTATTAATTTTAAAGATAAACTTTTCTTTATTTTATTGTCATCTTCTCAACAAAAACTCTTCTTTTAGCAAAAGATTTCTTTATAGCAAAAATTTTTTTTTAGCAGAAGAGTTCAGAACAATATATTCTAAACCCTATTATAACAAATTTTTACTTTATTATAGACTTTCACTAGTATCAACATCACAAATACTAAAATCCTTTTTATAATTGCTTCAATAAATACAGTTTAATAATAATATTACTATTTCAGTTAATAATACTAATTTTGAAATACATATTTATTTTCTAAATGATAGCAACCTTTTATTCAATCACAAAATAATCAAACAATTTAGTTTTAGCAAATATCAAGACTTACCTCTTAGATTATTTTTTTCTGTATATAATATCAAAAACTACTTACCAATCTACAATTTATTCTTAATTCCTCTTTATACACCAGAGCCTATCTCATTTTCAACTATTATAACAAATATTTTATTTATATCAACTAATATTAACTAATAGTACAAACAACATATCTAATAATAATATATCCTTCAATCAATTTTTAACTCTCACTAACAATCATTTGTACTAACTTTTTACCAAAAGCAAGTAGAAAACTCAAGACCAGAAGTTAACAACAACTTGAAGTTTTTTTATTACAAACTGTTATCGATGAAGTTTTTAAATATGATACACCTAGAAGTAGTCATTATAGATAGTTCGCAAAGAGATCAAGCCTATTTTTTCTTTAGGGTGAACTCCTTTTTGCATTTGGCATTCAAATCAAAGAAGGCTCTGGGAACAGTAAGTAGAAAGTAAACTCAAGTTTGTTTGGAGACAGAAGGCTATAAAAAACTCTTAGAATAACACTCTCTAGTTGAAAACTTGCAAAACTACAATATCTTTCTGCTGTTTTTCTTTTGTTTATAATTTTGACAAAAAGTGAAGATTTGGCTTACTTTCTCTAAAAGATCTATATTGTTTACTACTTCTATTTTCAGAAAGTCACAAGTTTTGATATAACGATTGGGAAACAAAACAAATCATGTGTAAGAATGAAGTTCTAATAGATATCTGGATCAAGGATCATAAGTGGCATGTACTATGTTTGGATCAAACATGGCTATTAGGTAACCTTCTATTCAGAATATACTGAAGAAGTAGTTTCCAAAGATGGTGATTGAAAAGGACCAATTCTATTAATCTGAAATATAGAGAAGCATATTCAAAATGAAGAACTATAAGAGTCAGGACCATTTGTAATCAGGGTTCGGTTAAGCAAAAGAGTCACTAGAATCAACGATCACGTGATCAGAGACTTTGAAATCGGATGTTCTAAGATTTGAGATAGATTTATTAAAGAGTTGTGAACTAAAGTGATAATTTGGAGAAATGCTTATTTTGAAGTCATATACATATAATTTTTAGCCTTTAGTACAAGTTAAAGTATATTTTAGTTTTTATATAGTTTCTTTTATTTTTGTCAGATAGCTCTATATATAGAATTTTACAACTATGTAGATAGTTTTTATCTGGTTAGTAGGTTTTATATCTGAAGATAAGTTCTTATAGATTTTAGGATAGCTTTTAGATTCCTTTATAATTTGGTCATTTTCTTTATACATTTGTTTATATCTTACCCTATTCTCGTATTTTCCATACTCTTTTTTTTCTTTTTTACTTCTTTATAAGGAAGTATTATTAAATTGGTGATACTCTATTGTAGGGCAGTGATTCTGACAAGGTTGATGAAAACTATCTGTTGATATCTGGAGCTTATATCCTCAGAAAGTTGAGGATCCCAGAAGAAAAAAAAATGTTTACTTAGGCGGGTTGCTCCTGGGTTATACTCTAGTATAAAATTGCAGATAACTATAATTTTATTGTAATAATGAGATAGATCGAGAGAATTTTTATTTAGACAAATATATAGTAATGAATAGTTAGATAGTAGATTTAGCCAACTGAATTCTCGCTATAATTTACTGCTGATTTATAAAATAAAAGTAGAATTGCTGAAGTAAAAAAAAAATAAAACATATTTAGATGATTATAATATAACTACAGACCTTTTAATATCTACACTATTATTAGCATTTTACTTTGATACTGAACCTGGTAATCTATCAGAAGAATCTGTATCTATATCTACAAAACTGCTATCATTAGTACAAGAACTAATCACTAAAAAAGAAACCTGGCAAAACTACTGTTTAGATCACAATATTAGCATTGCTTGTATTACTAAAACTAAAATTATAGACAAGCTAAATTTATCTTTTTATAACAATAATCTCTTTATATATTTCTGTACTAACTCAGACAGCTCAGCAAAAGATACTACTATTATGATATATAACTTCTTTAACCATATATCTACAACTGCATTACCTATTCTAGTGATACAGTTGTTATCAATTTATTTTTCAAAAGCAACATTAAACTTTATATTATTTTAATATATTTCTCTTTTACTGACATATTGAAAAAAAATATTATCCAAAATACTGTAATCAATTAGATTCAACTAACTATTCAACACAATCTTTATCTTATTATTCTTGAAGACTTTAATATGCATAACTATAATTATAGTTCCTCAATCAAATACAAATTTATTAACTTTCTATATTATTCTAATATATATAATATTGGTATACATCTTAATAATACTTATTATACCTGGACCAACAATACTTACTTTAGTCAAATTAACTATATTTAAACAGACTAATTTAATATTTAATTTCTCTTATTATACAATCTAGATACTAGTAATACTTGCATTTGTAGCAACTATCTTATACTTAGTACATCATAGACTTTTTTTAATGCTTATAGCAAACTACTTTATTTGTATATTGATATTAGCCACTATATATTTAACTACAAAGCTATGACTTCAGAAAATTGGTTTGAATTTTCAAACTTTTTCACAACAAAACTTAACTAATATCACACATCTTTATCATTACAAACTTTTAAAAATATAAATACTATATAGCATAAGATTAAACATTCTATTATAAATTCTATTATCAAAATTATTTTAAACAAAACTAGCTATAAATGTAGCTATAACTATAAATATACTCCTCATAATACACAACTATACTTGTTTTTTAAAAAACTAGGCTACTTAATCAAAATTCTTAAAAATACTACTGCACTACTAGACATTTCTTCCAATAATCTTCAAATCTAAAATATTAATTTATGGTCTTAATACAACCTCTAAATACTCTCAAGTTTATACTCTATTTCAGTATAGATTAAACATGCTTAGAATATATAACACTAATTATACCAAACATATCACACTGAAAACTCTTTCTTACTTTGTTAACAAATCTAACAAGCTTTAAAAAAAAGATATGAAACTCTTGTTAACAAACCTATACAAGCTATCAATAGTATTCTTATAGCATCTATATACTTCTTAAATATTAAACTATTTGATCAACTAATTACTAAGCCTACCCTTATTAAACAATATACAGTATCTAAAACTACTTTTATAAC
>CAJVPZ010000402.1:0-19765 GCA_910592135.1 Racocetra fulgida | reverse complement strand
CAGACTTTATTATAGACGATGTTAGCTTGGTATTTTAAAAAAAGAATCTATCATATTAAAAATTGCTGGGTTGGATTGAATTAAAACTAAGATACAGTTGTAATTTGAAATACAATTGGAAAAAAAATTTTTTTGCAAATTTATTTATTTTTTTAATTAAAAATTACATACAATTTTAAATAATATCTTAAATACATCGATTAATAAGTGGACTTGGTGCTAGGAAAAAGGGCGAAAGTGAAAAGGAACGAAAGAGAAAAGGGACGAATGAACGAAATTGACAAAAAAAATTCCTTACAAAAAATTAATTATCTCATGAACTATTGTTCAGAATCATATAATTTTGGTATCATTCGATTTGTCTCAGTGAGTCAAATCGAATGGTGTCAAAATTATATGATTCTGAACAATAATTCATGAAATAATTAATTTTTTGTAAGGAATTTTTTTTTGTCAATTTCGTCCCTTCGTCCCTTTTCCCTTTTGTCTTTTTTCCTTTTTGTCTCTTTTCCCAGCACCAAGTTCAAATAATTTTAAACAATGTATAATCAACACAAATATAATAGTTTTAATATTGCTCAATAAACCTATAGAAAAAAATATAAAGAATTCAATTAATATAGCTAAATTATAAAACTTATATTTTATATTACCAGTATATATTTCTATTTAAATTTTTAATTAAACAAGTAAAATAAAAGAATATAAACTTAAATAACTTATCTTAGATAAAACTAATAAAAAAGATAATACATATAGTAGTAAGTATTGATGAAAATGAATAGCTTAAATATATCAATCATGTCGAATTAATAGGTGATCTACATACTGTAAAACAGTTTTTCTTGATTTTCTTTGTTACTTTAATAATATACCAACCTTTCAAAGCTTAATTTTTGCTGAAAGCTCTCATTTAGATGTGTCTAGTGAAACACTTTTTTGGCTATGAATTTGTAAACCTGAAAAGAATGCAGCAAAAGTAAACAAAATAATGGCTTATGTTCAAGAGTATATTATTTTACAAGAAGTTCGTTTCTTATGTTTTTAATACTGTCTATCTCATAAAAACCTTGGCAATAATTTTGTCTTAGTGAGTGTAGCGTACTTCAACTAAGCTTTTAGATGAAATTTTAAAAATATAATTTCGTCAATTTGTATAATTTATGAAAATCATATGACAAAATTTTAGATGTGACATGTCGTGTGACTAGTATGTACGTACATACGTACGAATATACGTACAGTGCACACACTTAGTTTTATCTTATTTAGAAATGATATACTTACTATGATGTGATGTTTGATCGTGATTATAATGAATATAAGATATCATGCTATCTATACATTAATGCTCTTTTTGATGCATTTATTTATTTAACTAGCAACAAGAAAAACAGCAACATTTGGTGGGCTGGAGCTCTAGTTATTAGGTCTTATACTTGGAATTAAATTTTAAATAGGACAGAATTTAAATTTAGAAATTACAATATACTGTATTAGCTATAAGATTATTAAATAAAAAAGCTATTATTCTTGTTTGAAATGCATATTTGTTATAATATCTGTAATCAGTTAAAAGTCAGTGAATATACAAATCCTTGAAATATAATATTAGTTACAAGTACTTTATTTTAAGATTTATTGCAGTATCAAAACTTATAAATTGTAGTTGTCCAAGCAAGATATAAAATAAATTATATGTGAAAGCAAATTTTTTATTTTTTTTCTAAGACAACATTTTAATAGATTGGATTGGTACTCGAAATGTTTCGATTATTTTGGCTATGTTCAAAGCAAAATTATCAACAATTTGAAAATATGATAGAAATTAGGCTTCATATATGTTAAGCCAGATCTGCAAAACTTTATATAAGCCTTTTTCATATTTTGGTAAAACCTTTTGGTATTTTGGCAGACTCTAAAAGTTTGGCTGGATATTAAGTATGGATTTTTTGAAAATTCTAGAGTCTGCTGAAATACCAAAAGGTCTTGCCAAAATATAAAAAGGGCTTGTATAAGATTTTTTGGATCTGATTTAACATATATGAAGCCTAATTTCTATCACATTTGTAACTTTGCTTTAAATATTTGCCAAGTGATCGAAATGGCTGAAACATTTTGACCACATATATCAGGTGAGTGAAAAGTCTTTAAACAGACCCTGTTTTTCTTTAATTACTAAAAGACATTTATAATTAGTAATCATTGCAATATTTTTGTAAATTGTATGTATAAATCTTAATAGAGGAGATTTTTTAAAGACTTTTCCGACTAGGTAAAATTGCCACCCAAAAAAGTTTTAACAAAAATAGAGTACCAAAAATTTATGTAATTTAAACAAAAAATACAAGCGAAAAAAATTTATAAACTAAAAAATATAACGATAAGCAATTTGTTTATTTTGAATAAACTTCAATAAATGTAATATTTGTTATAGCCAGAAAGTACAGACAACTTTTTCTATAACAAACTGAAGATTTTGAAAGAAAAAATGTTTGTTATATAAAATTATTATGTTTTCTTAAGAACTATGATACTTGTTATACTAAACTATTATAAAATTATATCCAGAGTTCGTTATAGGAAGGTTCATTATACCCGAAGTCAACTATATTATGATTATAGCTTTTTAAGAAATATTCTATTGCTTTTTAAAATGGTTATAATCCTTCTCCAATTTATGCAATGATACAAAATTTTATTAATACTATCGAGCCATTTGTTACGATTTGAATTCATTATGATTTCTTCAATTTTTTTTTCACGTTCTAAATTCAGAATTATAAAACTTTTTGCTCAAAAAAATTAATCATAGTTATAGTCTTCCAGAAAAGAATTAAAAATAAAATCAACAAGGTTTTCTGGTTCAATTGCATTTCTTTGATTAATTTTTATAATTTTATTTTGATTTCATTATTTTTTTTGTTTATTATTAGTAGAAATTTGTTATGACAATCGATGTAGATTTTTATGGTTTGTTGAAATTGCAACGATCACTTTTCATTTTGAAGAATTGAAGAAAAACAATTATTTACTAAATCAATTAATATTTTATAAATATTATTATTATAATGATCCTAATCATGATGAATTGACAATATTACATTATTTTCAAAACTTTTTTGGATAGTGATTTTACCCCAGTCAGCTTTTTCCCATCTGGTATAAAAATAAATAGAATTAAATATCAATGGAGATAGAAAAAAGTCCTTTTAGGATCCTGTCAGAGACTGGGAATACTTCCACTATCAAATTGAAAATTATTATCATACTAATATCAATTATTCCATTTATTCCATTTTATTCTATTTTATTCCAATATTACTAAAAAAAGCTTTTTAGCCAACCAAAATTTAATTTTCAAACCAATTTTCAATTTCTAAATATTATTACATGATTAATAGTGAGATTTGATTGACTATAATTTATCATTTATTTATTTTATTTCGTTTTATTCTTAATGGAAGCATTTACCATTCCTGGGTCCTGTTTAGAGACTTTCATGCATCTGGTATATTGGTTATAATTCTTAGCCACTGTTTTTAGTTTTGCATGATGCTAATTTGTTCAAGTAGAATCTTATTTAACAATGTAGATCAAAACAAAATAAATATGTAAATATGTACTGTACATACAATACATATATAAATAGTTATCATACTTTTTTTTCTTTCTCTATAGTTTTTTTTTCTTTACTGTTTTCTTTTTTATTTTATTTTTTTTTACTTTTTTTTTTTATTTTTTTTTGTCTTTTTTTTATTTTTCATTATTTGTATTTTTTCTCCTTTTTAGTTTGTTTTTTTATTTTTTCTGTTTTTTTCTTTTCTTATTTTTTTTGCCATTTCATTTTTTACTTTTCATTATTTGTACTTTTTTTACTTTTTGTTATTTGTATCTTTTCTTCTTTTTCATTTTTTTTTATTTATTTTATTTTTTATTATTAGATCAAGTAATGTACGTTATTTATATTTTAGTTATATAGTAGGTATGTACTGAAACATAAATAAAAACAAAGTAGGTGCTGTCTGTACCAGACTATAATAGCTAATAGCCTATTTAATCATTTATTTATAAACATACATTAAGAATTTTTTCTTTGATAAGGTCTACTGATTTTTGACAAGAAAAAAAATCAGTTATTTATCTTCTTTATCACTTGATCAATTTTTTGGGTCACATTGCGACTACTATATGATCACCAATTAGATTAACAATTATCTTTTACTTAAATAAGTTTTTTTTTTGTTTTTTTTTTTGTTTTTTTTATTTATTTAAATTTAACTAATATACTTTTTGTAATAATTCTAGATTATTTTACCAATTTAATAAGTTATTGATTTTGGCATGAACAGCTAAAGCCAGTTACATACATATCTATGAATATACATTTTAAATTGATTATTAATTAATTTGCAAATTAAAACTCACATGAAATATATTATTTACAGTACAGCAGTGACAATTTTAATTGATATAATAACCAGATAACCAATATCGATATAACATGTTAAATATATATTTTTTTTGAAGCATATTCACTGGAAAATAGTCAAAAAAAATTTAGAAGAGTTATTAGTTCAGATAATTGCTAAATACTTAGATGTTAATAGATCTTCAATTTCAAAGATATGGATGTATTAAAAGATTTTCACCACTCATAAGAAAACTATGTCTACTAAACTTGAATGATATAAAATATCTTAAGGCTTTAATGAAAGGAAGAAAGCCTGACTAGTATTTTTATGAATTACAATCGAAGATGGAACTTTGGTTAGGATATAAAAATAGAAGTCGCTTAAAGTCTTGTAGTATTTTAAATTTTTATGTGTTTTATTTTCAAATCGATTAGCATTAGTAATTAATTTAAAATGTACATATTAGGGTGGTAACTCAACTAGTAAATCAAAACTATATCAGTAATTTTACTATGATCAGATTTTAATCAGTGAAATTAAAATAATTAATTAAATATGATATTGATATATATTTAATTAATAAATAATGCACAAAATTCGAAAGAATGCACCTTGATATCACACTTCTTTTTCTAATTTCTTTTAACTGAAAACTCTTCGCAAAAGTCATCTCTAAAAAGTTATGCTCAATTTTTCACAAAAATTCTATTAAAGTTTCAACTTGTATGGTTAAGAATTAATTTTTTTCACTTTAACTAATGAAATTTAAATTATTTATAAGATGAATGTTCAAATCTATATGTTAATAGAAAATCTGAAAGTGTAACTTTATTCTCTAATATTTAATAAGCTACTTGTGAAAATTTTGAGTAATTTTTTGGAGTTTCAAGAAGTTTTATTGCTTTAAAGTAATTAATTTTAATAAATATATTAAACTGTAAATAACAATTATATAGCAATCGAAATTGATCTTTATTTGTATAACATGAAAAATCTGCAATATATCAAGTTCTATAGTTTGTTCACCTAGTTTTGATTACTTAGTTGAGTTAACACCCTAGTACGTATATACCTATCTACATAAATAATAAACATTATGCCGAAGTCAATAACTTATCAAATCAGCCAATTTTTTAACAGATGTTCCAAAATTATGAGAATAGCTGTAATTAATAGAGCCAATAAGCTGATGAGCTGATAAGCTGATGAGCCTATTTGCATCCATACTATCATAACAATGCACCAACCAACCCAATTACATATATATGGATCTTAATTTTTATTTCTTTGAATTTTGTAATATTTTCTAAAATAAAACATACATCTTATAAACTTTGTTTTTGTCAAATTACAAAACCAAAGAATAAATCATGTTTTAAGTATACAATCTGTATAAATGAGAACAATATGAGAATCGAATTTTAAATATTATTTACAAGCAAAGAAAATGCCACAAAATCTGAAAAGCTTGTATATATACTTATCCCTAAAACCAGCCCAGCCCAATCTTACTTTTAGAGATTATACCTGAGTAGATATTTCTATTATATAGTTATAATAAATTACTCAGATAGCTGGGTAATTTAATAATACAGTGTAAAAAATTTCTTAGTGGGTACAATCTCTACTCGTGTTCAGTTTTGCTTTCAACAAGAAATACCTAAAAAAAAAAAAAGATTAGTTCTGGCAACTAAAAGAAACTAATGAATACAAAAAAAAAACCAATACTTATCTTTAAGACTAGCCCAATCTCACCTCGCATCTGATCACTGTTTTTAAACAACTATCTAAAATAAAAAAAAATTAGTCTAGCTACTAAAAAAGAAGCTAGTGAAGACAAAAAAAAAAGCTAGTACTTATCCTAAAGACCAGCCTGATTTTATCTCGCATCTGATTACTGCTTCAAACAAGAAATGCCTAAAAAAAAAATTAGTTCTGTCAACTAAAAGAGAAACTGATGAAGGACTACAAAAAATTAATACTTATCCAACAACAAGATTACACCTGAAAAAAAAAGTTGGTAAATATAGAAAAGAAAAGTAACACAAAAACAAATCAACTTACATCAATTCCAATGACTCTAATAATGCCAACTGTGATAATGACTCCATAGCTTCAAGTAAAACCACATCTGAAAGAAAGTAAAGTTTTACTACCAAAGAACAACGCAAAGACTCCAAAATCCTTCAAGCACCTAAAAAAGCAAGTTATTAGAAACTAATGCAAAAAAACGAGCAAAAACAAGAATACCTAAAAAAAAAAAGACTAATCTTAGGAAAACGGCGAAAAAAATCCTCTAAAATTCCATCTTTCAAGTATTTAAAACAAGTAAAAAAAAGTTAGAATAAAAAAACAAAAAGTAATAAAAATAATATATATTTAATTTTTTTTTAAAAAAAAAAAGCTAACCGCAAGGAAAATGATGAATAACTCCAAATTTCTATCAAAAAATAATGCAAAGACCCCCAAAGATCTACTTAAACACCTAAATAAGCAAGGAGTTAGTAAGTATTAGTGCAAAAAAATAAGAACCAAAAAAAAGTGACAGAAAATAACACAAAAATAAAAATAAAAAAAATACTAACCTCGAAAGATCTTGAACTCTTCATTAAAGTTTCCATAATGATTGTTTTGACTCTTCAAAGCCAAAATAATGCTACAAAATTTTTCAGGATATTCATTATCACTGATTATGGTGAATTGAATAAGTTGCTCTTGTAAGTTAATAATGCTTACAAGTGCACGATATATTTTTGTTCTAATGAGTAGAAGATCTTTGGCTTAATTTGAAAATATTAATGAGTCGTAGGCGATATCAGATCAACTTGTTGTAGTTTGAGCCATTTATTAGTTATTTCTTTTAGACAACATAAATTGAAAACCTTAAGCCTTAAGAAAATATGCATTATTAAATAGTGATCTTTTCAAAAAATAGAAATAGACATTTTGTATCAATGTCAACTCACAAGTCCACATAAATATAAGGAATAAAATTCATTTCTAAATTATTTCTATTAATTCGAGCATACTGTATTAATCTATATCAGAGAACGATGCAATAGCATCAAAAATCCTAAATAATTCAAAAGACAAGAACCAAGTAAAAATAACTACAGTCAACTCTTTCTATAACGAACTGAAAATTCCGAAAGAACAAAAAGTTCTGTTATAGAAAAGTTTATTATATCTAGAGTCATATATTACAAGTATTATATGCATATTGATGATAGTAGGAAGATGAGATAGAAGATTGTTGATCATCATGTTTTAACTAGCCAATTAGCTTGACTAGGCCCTGAATTATATAACCTGCACCCTGATCATTGCATTTATAAAAATGGATAATTATAACAATTTTTATATTTACCATCCCCTTGATATTGAATGTGCCTAGCCTTGATGTTGTATCTATGAACTTTAACCCTAACTCTTTGCGACAAAGGCTGCACTTACCAGTTTTTCAGAATTTGGATCTAACTACCTGACTAGATGAGCAGATGCTCTGATAAAGATGTAATTCAGTTAAACTGTGTTAAATACTTTATGTTCTATATTAACCACCTGACTAGACAAGCAGGTGCTTTGGTATAGATATAAAACTAGTATTTGATATTAATCATCTGATTAGACAAGTGGGTGCTTTGGCAAAAATGTAAATCTGAGAGTTTAAGTTAAGGCTCCATGTTTGTACAGAAAAGTTATTTTTTTGCTGCTAAGATCTTTAGGACTGAGTTTTTTTCAGAGTAAATATTAGAAACCGGCAGTAGATACAACAATCAGGCACTAGATATGTAGAAAAATTTCTGTGTTTATAGAAGATATTCATCTAACCTATGTTTTTTACATCTTTTTTTTCTCGGTCAATTGCTGACACCTCAATGTGGTGATTAGGTGAATGAATATTATAAAAAATTCGGCCAAGATTAGCTTAAAAAATTTATTATAAAATTTTTAGAATAAGTTTTTTTTTATTTAAATTTTTTTTTTAAAAAATATAATATTAACCAGTTTTTCATCTTTGTTATAATCATTTTTCAGAATTAAACTTCATTGTTCTTAATTGTTTTATCTCTCCAAACTACAATATATGATGTCAGGCTCTCAATTCAGAATGAACATGATTTATAATTGAGGCCAAAGTACTGCTATTAGGGATATATACATAAATTACTTTGTTACGTTTCATTTAAATTATATTGTAACTTATGAAATTATATTGTAATTTTACATTGAATAGTGCATTGTCACATGATAATTTTAATAACATTACAAAAATTTAGCTAGCACTAATAGATATTTTGATTTTCAAAATATTACACAAAATTTTGTAAAATAATGTAAAATTACGGTAATATTCCATCCCTATCTACTATATCTTTAACTAATGGCACAGTAAACTTTACAGGTATGATCTATGTGCTTTGAATGTTCTGACTTAGAGCTAATGAATATGAAAATGCAATCGAATGAATTCTATTTGATAGATTATCTGATGTTAAAAAAATTGATAAAGAAGGATTCGGCTCTGTATATTCAGCAACCTGGTTGGATAGTATTTGAAAAATTAAGGAAATAAAATTTATGATGACAACTATTCCTATAAATGATTGTGTAAAGCATCCAGCATCATTGCACTCAAATTTTGTCTGATTTTTTAAAAAAAGTAAGTTAAATCTATTTATTCAATAATTTATTAAATAAAGAATAACTATTTTAATTTATTTACTTAACTGTTAATTATAAGTTGAGAATCATATAACATGTGGCTTATGGGGTAGTAAACTTTAAATATACAGATTAACTCAAAAAAATAAAAATGGATATTGGATAATATTTCAATATGCTGATAATGGATGTCTTCGCAAGTTTTTAATAAAAATTTTTGTGTTCTTACCTGGCAAACTAAATTAAAACTACTTAAAGATATTCTATGGGACTTATGTATGATTCATTTTGCAGATTATGTTCATGCAGATTTTCACAGTAGTAATACTTTACAAAACGAAAGCATTAGTGAAAATATGTAATTATATATCTCAGATCTTGAATTGTTCAAAAAAATAAATGAAAATAATTCAGGTGATATTTATGGAATTATTCCTTATGTAGCACCAGAGGTTTTATTGGGTAAAAAGCTTACAAGAGCTGCTGATATTTACGGCTTCAGAATCATCATGTCAGAAATGTCGACTGGACAAAAACCTTTTGATAGAGATGAATTCAATATAATACTTGCTGTAAAGATTGGCAAAGGATTGTGTCCTGAATTTGCACCTAAAACTCCCAACTGCTATATTGAACTAGCAAAGCAATATATGGATTCTGATCCAAAAAAATGGCCTAAAACTTACGATCTTTATGAAAAAATTGAAGATTGGCTTAAGAAATTAGATAGTTCAGATGACAATGAAATTAAAAAGCAATTCTCAGATGCTAATAAAGTTATTAAAACATTGCCAATACCAAAACATTCTGATGAAATATATACTAGCAAACTTATTAGCACAAATTTAATTTCAAATGAGATTAAAAGGATTTATTTATTTTCAAATAATATATTAATTAAATTATGTATGTACGTATGTATCTGGCTCTATATAACAGATAAAAACATTACACTGATCATTCTAGAATCAATACTTATTCAATTAATTTTATAAGTATTCTGAGAATAATGATAATAGCTATAATAAAACAGATAAATATATGTATAGGTTTAGTGAATGATGTTATATTTAACAAGAAAATATTACTAATTAATATCGCTTTATTAGAATCAGATTATTATTTATTAAGAAATTTTGATTTAATATGTCTTACAAATGATGAATATTAAATACTATATACAAGAGAATCAAATTTTATTAAAATAAGTAATATTTACAAATAAATTATGAATAAATATTATCTATCTTGAAACTATACTAATGTCTTATAACTACTTAGTGAATTATGAATATAATTTTCTAGTCTAATTATTATGCGACTTGGTCAAATTGTTCAAATACACCAGAAAAGTATCACTTTAATAACTTTTCTACTATCAATTAGATTATTAATAAAGACCAATTATTTTAAATCATTTTTAAGTTATAAAATTTGGTTTAAATTATAATTTTTGACATCCTTAATATAAACTCATGCGGTGGTTACAATGATTTATACTAGTACTCCAGCTATATCAAAAAAAGTGTTGCTAAAATGAGATTTTACTTGAACAGTCGCATTCTGATTGGACGAAATTAATTAATTGTAATTAATTTTTTTCAAACTTTTAATGAAAATATCTCGACAACCACTGATTTAAAATCGATAAAATTATTTTATTTCAATTATATAGACATATAGAATCAGAATAAAAAAAATTCATCGATTATAGATAGGTAGTTGTTGAGATATTTTTGCTTAAAGTTTGAAAAAAATTTGCCGTAGCTTTTGTTTTGATAGCTATTTTTAAACTTTGAGCGAAGATATTTCAATACATACTTATCTAAAATCGATGAAATTTTTTTTATTTGGTTCTATATATTTACATAATTAAGATAAAAAATTTTTATCGATTTTAGATCGATGGTTGTTGAGATATCTAAATTTTTTCTAAGCATTGAACAAAGATCTCGATATCTATCTAGGGATGGGCCGCTGCACAGGCAAAATATTTTGGAAGGTCAGAATATTTTGAAAACTACTGAAATTTAGCAATTTTGGCCCGCATTAGCCATAATGCAGGCCCATGCAGGCTGCACATACTGCGCAGGCTGTGTAGCTTACACAGTATTTTCAAAAAATCGGTAATTTGCTTATCTCTATATCTACCTATCTAAAATTGATGAAATTTTTTTTATTTTAATTATGTAGGCATATAAAACCAGAATAAAAAAAATTTCATCGATTTAAGATAGGTGGCTGTCAAAATATCTTCGCTCAAAGTTTGGAAAAAACTTTGCTGCAGCTTTTTGTTTTGATAATTATTTCTAAACTTTGAGCGAAGATATCTCAATACCAACTATCTAAAATTGATCAAAATATTTTATTTTAATTATGTAGGTATATAAAACCAGAATAAAAAAATTTCATCGATTTTAGATAGGTGGTTGTCAAGATATCTTCCCTCAAAGTTTGGAAAAAACTTTGCTGCAGCTTTTGTTTTGATAATTATCTAAGTTTTTGTTTAAACTTTAAGCGAAGTTATCTAGATATCTACCTATCTAAAATTAATGAAAATTTTTTTATTCTAGTTCTATATTAATGCACAATTAAAATAAAAAAATTTCATCAATTTTAGATAGGTGGTTGTCAAAATATCTTTGCTCAAAATTTAGAAAAAAATTTAGATTATTATCAAAACAAGCTGTGGCAAAGTTATTTCAATTTTGAGCGAATATATCTCGACAACCACCTATCTAAAATCGATGAAATTTTTTATTTTGATTCTATATACCAACATAATTAAAATAAAAAAAATTGCATCGATTTTAGATAAGTAGGTATTGAGATATCTTCGCTCAAAGTTTAAAAATAACTATCAAAACAAAAAAAGCTGTAGCAAAGTTTTTTCAAACTTTAAGCAAAGATATCTCGACAACCACCTATCTAAAATTGATGAATTTTTTTTTATTCTGGTTCTATATGCCAACATAATTAAAATAAAAAATTTTCATCGATTTTAGATAGGTAGGTATTGAGATATCTTTACTCAAAGTTTAGAAAAAACTTAGATAACTCAAAACAAACTGCGGCAAAGTTTTTTCCAAACTTTGAGCAAAGATATCTTGACAGCAACCTATCTAAAATCGATGAAAATTTTTTTATTCTGGTTCTATATACTTACATAATTAAGATAAAAAAAATTTTATCGATTTTAGATAGGTAGGTATCGAGATATCTTCAAAGTTCAGAAAAAACTTAGATAACTCAAAAAACAAAAGCTGTGGCAAAGTTTTTTCTAAACTTTGAGCAAAGATATCTCAACAACTATCTATCTAGAATCAATGAATTTTTTTATTCTGATTCTATATGTCTATAATTGAAATAAAAAAATTTCATCAATTTTAGATTGATGGTTGTTGAGATATCTTCATTAAAAGTTTGAATTAAATTAATTATAATTAATTAATTTCATCCAATCAGAATGCAATCGTTCAAGTAGAATCTTATTTTAGTGACACTTTTTTTGATATAGCTAGGGTACTAGTAATATTTTGTAATAATTTTACATAATATTTCACGTTGCATAAGTTATTGCACAATATTACATTCTATTAAATTTGCTGATGTTTGATAAATGTTATAAATTCTAGAAAATGAAAATTCATTTTAGAAAAAATAATTACCATTCGAATATTGGTGACTTTTTTCTACAAGGAGTCACATCATGGGAATTATACTCTGAAGCAGTTTCTGTATAGGGATATATCTCATACCATTATACCATATAAGAATGTTGTCAGTAATAGGTTTCGGTAATATTTTTTAAACATCATTTTTGTATAATATTGTAAATCAGATTTATTAGCCAAATTAGGGTTCTAGATCTATCTATTTAGCACGATTCTTCATACTGCTTAAAATTTAATATATGTGAGGTATATGTTAAAATTTTAAGCACTGAATTTTTTTTAAAATACTATTTACAACAAAATATACAACAACGTATACATCGACCTCAAGCGACGTCACAAATATATAACAACCCCAAGTGGCAGCACCAACATATAATGACTTTAAGAAACAGTACCAGTTTAAACAAAGCATCCAAGACAAAATATTGAAGTAAAAAAAAGACTAAACTGACAGCTACAAAAAAAAACAAATAAATAGATAAATTAGTAACAAAAAAAAAAGAGAAAAAAATAAAACATAAACAAAAAAAAAGGATATATATGATAAGTATTATCAACAAAATTTTTCTATCATATGATATATTAAAAAATTTCTTTAAGTTCATTTGTGTTAAGATAAGTGCCTATTATAGCATTAGAGTTAAGAGTTTTAACAATAAAATCATTTAAGAAAACTTAATATTAATGCAGAAAGTAGTTTTATATGCAAATTTTGACTTATAAGTAAGAATAAGCAAATTGGGGTTTTTTGAATTTACTGCACAGGCTGTGCAGCTTGCACAGCCTATATACATATACATATAAAACATCTACTTCGTATATTTAAAGTTAGTCTCCCATTATTTTTTTATTTGCATCAAGGTTGGTTTAAATTTACTCAAAATTAGTTTCAGATTTTAAAAATATGGCTGAAACATTAGGTTTAGAATACTTTATTGATATTCTATCTTCAGATGAATTTAATGAAGCAATGGGAGATAAAATTTATTTAGATTATAAGTAATAGTTATATTCTGGTCAGTTGGGTATAAGTAGAGCTAAAAGTCCCGCTTATACACATAGTGCCCAGGGTATAATTGATTTATATTCTGTGATCTTGATATAGTGACCAGGGTATAATATGTATAAAAACAATTAGATTTAACCTTTGTAAGCATTTTTCAAAAAATTCATATAAACTATTTTTCAAAATTTCATTCATTAAAACATGCAGTTTTTATTGTATTATATTTTACTTGTTAAAAAGATTCAAATGCATTGAAACATATTTGGAATGGATGTATAACTATTTGTTTATATATTGATTACAAAGATAATCAAAAGATGGTAGTTTCTGAAGTATCAGATACAGGTTAATAAATATTCACTTTTGATTTATTGCTGTAAACTAAAAAACTTTTTACTATACAAGATTTTAATTATATCCAAATTAACTTTTGCAATAATTTAGATATTGGCATTTCAGAAATCACTCTTCCAAATCTATTTCAGCACTTTTACCGTGTAGAATCTCAAAGCTCGCGTAGTCATAAAGGCACTAAAATAGGTCTTGCTTTTGTCAAAGAACTTATTACATGTCATAGTAGAGATATCACTGTAACTTCTGTAGTAAATCAGAGAACTACATTTAAATATTGGTTTTCAATAGGATACGAACATTTGTTGCCAAATCAAATTACAAATCAAATTAGTATTGAAAATCCAATAGTTAGTAGTTATGAATCATACATTAATCGACAGCTTTATATAGAAGAAAGTTTTCAATGGATGATAAATAATATACATGAAGTTTAACCTAATATAGTAGATAAAATATTAATAGATAATTAGTATATAGATATTAATGAAATTTTAGCAAATTATTTCATGTCTCATAGCTATACAGACAATTCTGATAATAAGAAGAAACATCAAGTTTTACTTGTTAATAATAATGATATGCAGTAATATTGATCATTTTGATAAATAAATTCGAAATTATATTTATTATTATATTATTATTGATATATTTATAGTGATTATCTGGCAGATCTTTTAAAAGAATTTGACATATTTTGTGCTTGTAACTGCCAAGATGCTATAAGAGTTTTAAAGAAACTTAAAAAATTAACTGATTTAAATCTTAGCAGCAAGTAATTTCTATTGATATATTTTATGTTTGAAGATTATAATGATGAAATTGTATTACCATTATTGTTATTTAAATTTGATAAATATCATGATACCAAATATAAATAGGTATGAGTTATTAGATTTGTTAAGATCTAATATAGTAACTTGATTGATTCCTGTAATTTTGCTATCCACAAAAGCTAGTGAAGACTCTAAAGATTTAATTTAATTGATGATCCATGAATAAACGAGAATTTGTATTAATAAAATCTATAGCAACACATATAAAATATCAAAATCAGTATTCCTGACTAAGTAAAGTTAATTTTTTATTAAGTTAATGTTTTGTAAGTTTCTAATGAAAGTTGTAAAACTAGTTTTTGTGATTCTAATGATAGTAAGATCGGTAAAATTAGTTAAATAAATAAAAAGTTATGAGCAATTTAAGGTTAAAAAATTTTATAATACTATAGGAATTATGATTCTGACTTAACATTTTTTTACTATGTTTTACTATAAAAATTCCTTCAGTATTAAGTTCTCGTTTACTGTGAATCATCAATTAAATTATTTTATCATCAAATTAATTATTATATTTTCTATATCATTTTTTGTTTTTTTTGTTAACTTAGATCTGGATAGAGGAGCAGATGATATTTCATAAACTATTTTTTGCTTAAGAATTAATTATGCATATTTGTGTCAATATTAAGCTCTTAATACTTCATCATAATATATCATTCCAACAATTTAAGCAATAAGAAACAGAGCAATTACTATTTTCAATATCAAATAAAATTTTTTCTAGATTAAATCAGAATGAGATATTGTTAAATTTTGTTAAAAAATCTATCATAGATTACTAAGAGAAAGAATATTAATTGTTACAAATGACCAATCTGGATTTAAAAATAATAAAATAGTTGCTTTATATGAAAACCTGAAAAATAAATATCGATGACTAATCAGCCAACTAAATTTAACAACAGCATTAAAGATAAATCGCAAATATCAACAAATTTACAAAAATCTTTGGATAATAATTCAGAAATCGATGTCTTTTTATATATATATTGTGATAATTTTTGTAAAATATATTATTATATCTGCAGAAATAAGGCTGAATAACATTTGTTAGGGATGGATAAAAGTATATAGATCTCCCAATTCTATTTAATTTGATTCTGAAATAGAATTATTATAACAAATCTTGAATCAAATAAGTTTAGATATTACTTATATATACATGTTAGAATAGAATGCTGCAAATGATATTAAAATAAAAGCTGCTAAAGCTTTAAATAAAGCAAAAAGTTAAAATTAGCAAATTCTTCTCATGGTATATTATTCTTATCTTGTCAATTAATTTGAATTCTTATTCCATTTTTAATCTATTCTAATTCTATTCTTATATATAATAGAATTATGAACACCACTAAAAGCAATAGTGAGTATTCTCACTTCCTTCAATATGATTAATTTAACTACTAATCAAAAAGATATAATTAATATCATGGTGCATGCCTTGATGTAATTTTATCTGTAATAAATGACATTCTTAATGCAGCAAAATTTGAAGCACAAAAGATTACTCTAATTAATATAATATTTGATTTATTAGAATTATTTGAGAGTATGATTAAATTATTTGAAAAAAAAGCTAGAAATTTCTTTATATTATTTGTATTAATATAGTGATAGGTATTAAGTTCATAAAAATTTATTAGTTAATTTTATTTTCTATATACTAAAATTAGAGTAATATAAGTATTTAAAATAATTGATTCAAGTTTATAAAATACTATGTGATTTTACTTTATTTGCATTAATCTAAAGATAAATAGAAAGTAAATGTTGAATGATATGAACTTATTGTGAAATCTAGTATTATGAATTTCAGTCATAATAAATTGTAAATATAATTTTAAATATTAAGATAAATATAGAAAGTTCAAAAAAATTTTCATCAAAGTTAGTTAATAACAGAAATATACAGTAGGGGCTTCTACTTATTATGTAATTATAACCCTCCAGGATTGTCAATTGATTATTTTCAAGAGTTCTAAAGTCAGTTATTTGACAATTACAAAATTAAAGTAATTAATAAAATAATTATATAAATTTTGTATATTTTATAACCCCTTGTATATTTTTATATATTCTTGCATAATCATGCATAATTATGCATAATCATATATGATTATACAAGGGTATATAAAAATATATAAGGGGTTATAAAATATGCAAAATTTATATAATTATTTTATTAATTACTTTAATTTTTGTAATTATTAAATGACTAACTCTAGAATCCTTAAAAATAGTCAATTGATAATCCCAAAAGGTTTATAATTACATAATAAGTAGAAGTCCCCTAACAATAATTTTAGAAATGCATCAAGAAAGGTATTAAAGTATATTAAATCAATATTCAGCACTATTTACAATTTTGGATTAACTGTCATACATTTTTGTGATTTTCATAGTATTATTTCTAATTTTGAATTATTAGAAGTTTTAGACTGGGTTTATTGTATAGTGAACCCAGTCTATAAACTTCTAAAAATCTAAATTTGTATAATATCTAAAGCAGAGCAAATTCTTATAATATATATTTTATTGAGTTAACATTAGAGTTAGAGTCATCTTATATTAGAGTTAGGTTAGATTTAGGTAATTATATATAAGCAAATTGCTTTTCTAATATTTTTAATTAACTTACCTGAGGCAGGTTTAGACTGCTGTTTTTTGTATATTTTAGATTTTTCATTTTTATTTTTTGTTTTGCTTTGCCAGCAATCATCAAAATTCTATAATTTGATTGGTCAAATATCACATGATTCTGCTCTACTTTAGATGATCCCAAATTTGGTAAGGATATACTTACTATGTTTGTGATATTTGAATATAATTATCATGTCTATGAAGATTGTATAGTGTATACAATCTAAGATATATTAATGCTTTTCTTGATGTGTATTTTATTATAGCAAGCAAATTTTAAACTTAAAATTTTATTTTCAATTAAAATCACAAAAAAATAAATTTTAATATAAAATACAAAGTTTAATTAATAGGTAATTATTTTTGAATCCAGACTAAAATACCATTATATTATATATAAAATTGGTCTGGATTCAAAAATAATTACTCTAATTTTTAGCATTATATTATATTTATTAATTTGTTTATAATTTTACAATTTTATATTTGATATATAATTTAATATTCAAAAATATTTAATTTCTTAAAATAGTCAAAAATTAGATTTAGACAAGTGAAATGCTTATGACTTTAAATTTAATTATTTACAATATTTGAATCTAAATGTCTTAACAATAATAGATACAAACAATTTGGCATCTATAAATTTCTGAAAATTTTAAACCATTTCTTTTTTTTTATAATTCAGCAGTCCTGCTACTTTTTATTTGCAGATTAAACTAGATTAAAAAATTTATATTCTCTAATAGTAACTATATTAATCTATCTGTAAAGTAGTATACCTATACTTTTGCCAGATATGATTTGCCTCAGTAAACTTCAAGTCTCTATTCAGGCTTCCAACTTACTAGAGATTATCCTTTGGTCATGAGCTGATGCTATACACAGTATTCATATAGTACTACAAATAAACTAGACTAAACTCTATACTAATTATTTATATCCATTTATATCTATAATATAAAAATATCAAAAACTATTTGGTTTTGAAGTAGAGCTCCAAGGATTGAAACTTCTAGTTGCTATCTCACTCTGTTGATACATCTTCTGCAATGTTTCAAATATTATCATGTTATTTTACACTATAACACAAAGTAGACATATATATGTATACATATCTTTTCTTTTTCGGTAGTGATTATTGTTGTTGATTTTTAATAGGATATGCCATTTTTCTCATTTTTTGGAAAAATTTTATGAAGGCCAAGAATGGGGTATAGAAGAAAGTTTTGGTTTGCAGATAGCCTTAAACTTTAGTAAGGAATGTATTGAAAACTCACTTGTTGTTTTCTTTAGACCAACTATTGTTAACTTTATTAGCAAAAGCAGCATTTCTATTAAAATTTTCTGTACAAGAGCACCACTTTCTTGCTAATAATCTTGTACAGAAATGCTTTTAACTGTATATTGAATATACAGAGAAGTCTGGGTAAAACATAAAGTCCTGACCTTTGTTAAAAACCATTATTTGTAGTTGTCTCTTCTACTATTCTCCAACAAGTTTCAGTTTTATTAGCTGTAAGTTTAGTACAAATGATCATCAGGAAGTATTGATTTTTGTAAACTATTTTAAATATTTAAACCCAAAGATTCATTTATTATATTTCTAAAAAATAAAGGACCTATAAAAGATATGGAAGAAGTTTGTCTAATTGGCTGATGTAAATCAATTGCCCAGGTAACTTATTTATATAACTTAAAAGTACTTTTTGTAATACAATAGTTTACTAACTAAAAATTATCTCAAAAACTATTTATAACTTTAGAATAATACCAATATTCACTATGCAAAAAAATTTAAAAAAGATCTTACTCCTTATAAACTTTGCTTAGAAGATAAAATATATTAACTGTTTATTGAAGAATCTCAAATTATATTGAAAATTAAGATAAGTAGAAATATTTTTGTTTAAGACTGCTTTATTATATTAGATTTTGAAAAACTTTTATTACTAACTATTGAATTTGAACAAAAATAGATTTATTGTACTAACCCAACATATGACATTCCATATACCATCCAAGAGGGTTCTATTTCTTTAGAATCCTTGCTTTCTTCACATCCTAAATATTTAACCTTTAAAAAACAACTTCAATATCATTATATCTTGTATCTCGACCAACTTACAACCTTTGACAACTCATGTCTACTGGACTGGAAACATATCTCTC
>CAJVPZ010000401.1:0-19766 GCA_910592135.1 Racocetra fulgida | reverse complement strand
CAACTTGTACCGTCCCTCAGAGATGCTTTGAAGGGTTCACAAATAGCAGTGTCCATCGCATCACTCACTTGCTTAAATCCCTTCGTTTCTTTAATAGCGGAAACACATCCTTCTCAACTTAAAAATGTCATTGTGGCTTTTGCTCCATCTGTAATCGATAAATTAGGTGATGCAAAAGATAAAACGAGAGAACATGCGCTTCAAGTACTGTTAACTATGTATGAATCAGCGACAAATATGAATGGTGGAGCGAATATTATAACTGCATTATCTACCATTATAAAAGACACTGCATTTGGACATAGACAATGGAGAGTTCGTGAGCAGGTGGATAATTATAATGATATAAATCAGAATAACACTTATATTTATCGAATTACTTTATTAATTTTGATGCGAATGGTTTGTATGCTTTATAGATTTTACAATGGATTGCTGTATGTTCAAAAAAAATATCAGATTTTCCTATAAGACATTGGGTACCATACATGGTTAAGCTGCTCGAAGATCCACATGAACAAGTGAGGGAAACGGCAAAAGATACTGTAATATTACTCTTCAAGTAAGAATAAAAAAAAGTTGAATTTTTATAAAAGTATGCTATCCTTCTCACATGTTTTTTTCATATGCGTTTAATTTATAGTGGTGCCGCATCGCACGCTAAATCAGACTTAAAGCGTGAACTTAAAGAACAGTCAATTCGTTCTGGAATAGTCGATTATATACTTTCAAAAATTGTGACCAGTCCATCAAGTGATGGGCATAGTGAACGTAATAGTGTATACGATAATACCGATAATCACACAGATGCTGGAACTGAAATAACGGAAGAGGATTATTTTAGTAGTGGAACAGGGAATGAAGAAATTGCGAAATCCATAGATTCATTAGTTAGACCTACCAGTTCTGCTGATAGTGAAATTGGTGTGATAAACGTGAGTAAATGCTAATTAAAATCCTCATATAAATGATTCATGAATCAATTATATTTTGTATTTAGGTTGATAGCGCAAAAGAACTAGAAAGAGAATTCCAAACTCTATTATCTTCTTTTCAAGGGAAAGAATCAGAACAAAATTGGTTGGCTCGTGAACGTGGCATAAATCGATTACGTTCACTGACTAGGGGAGACGCCTATACAAGTTTTCCTGAACAATTTATTAATGGAATAAAATTATTGATGGATGGCATATTGAAATCGGTATGCTAAATTTCGATAGAGTACTTTTCCTTTATTATTATCATTATTATTATTATTATTTATAATTATAATTAAATTTTGACGGCATAATATAATTTAAACATTGTTTCCGAAATTAAATAGCTTTCTAGTTTGCGTACAACACTTACCTTAGCAAGTGCTGGTCTTATCAAAGACTTAGCAACACACTTAGGACCCGCTATCGATCCGTTTGCGGACAATTTACTAGCTAATCTCATCAGAATGACTTCTTCAGCCAAAAAAATTGTTGCACAGGCAGCTGCTAATTCAGCAAACGCATTATTAAAACATACGTCATATCATACTCGCCTTATCAATCAAATTTGGCATGCAATGGAAGAAAAAAACATGCAGCTTCGAAGCTTCGCTATTGGATTTGCAAAAACTGTAATTCAATCACATTGTGATAGAAAAGATGTGATTGAACGAACTGGTGGTGCTGAATTATTGGAAAAATGTGTAAGAAAAGGCCTAACTGATGCAAATTCTAAAGTGAGAGAAACATGCCGGGACGTATTTTGGACGTTTTATGAGGTCTGGTCAGAAAGAGGAGAAAAGTATGTCAATTTCTTACGACCTTTTAAAGTTTGAGCGCGCACACACACACGCATACATACACACAAAAAAAAAAAAAAAAACTTAATTTGGCTCAAACATCTTTAGGATTTTGAAAAATTTAGAACCAGCTGTGAAAAAACAATTGGAACGCGATCGGCCAAAAACTCTAGTAATGTCACCACTGGCGACACCACTGCCGACACCTACTAAAACTCGTCCAACAACACCTGTACCTCCACGAGGACGTGCCAGATCATCGAGTGTGGGTAAATCAAAAGGACCTCCATCCACAGGATATAGTGTAGATGATATTCATTCATTACATCCTGAATCACCTTCGAAAAATGTTAAAGAATCATCGAAACTTACACCTCAAAATCTTTCTCATATACGTGCTAAATCACCCGCACCGCCCATGACGAGATCCAAATCTTCAGCAAGCGCTTCCAGTAACACTTCCAGTAACTTATTGAGCCCAAAATTAACACCAAAACGTGGTACATCGAATCAAGCACCTTCTACTCCAAGAACTCCACCTACTCCAAAAACTCCACCTACTCCAAAACCTCCACGAAAATTGACGGTTATTGAACAATTACAACATAGTGAGTGTTCGACACGTATTGAAGGCTTACTAGTTGTAGCACAATTAATAGTAAAACGATCGTTGGAATCATCACCTGCGAAACAAAAATCACTACTTCCACCTGATGAAGAGTTAAGTTCAGTTTTGATCAACTTCCTGAACGATCCAGATCAAAAAGTAATTGAAAAGTTTATGGATCCAAGTATCTTTGTTGAGCTAGCAAAAGTTATACAACTAGAACATTTTATACCAAAACTTATTTTAAGTGCTAATGATGAAAATAAGCCAGAACAATCTCAAATAATTCAATCATATTTTCCTGGGTTGAAATCAGGGATTGGTAGTAATAAAGCATTAGCAGCTCTTAATAAGTGTTTGTTGTTGTTAAATAACTCCGGAACTTCGCAAAAAAAGCCTGCTTCATTTACTCAACCTCAAAAGCGTAAGATTATTAATGGAATTCTTATTTGGTTAAATGAGATTACCGTACCTAAATTGGAAGAAGTTGAAAACAATGGGACACTGAGTGGTTTTCTAGGTGATGTGGAAAAATATAAACTCCTTGCAAATCGCCTTATTCCTATGGTATCCATGATGAAAAATACTTCTGAAAACTATAAACCGCTTAGTGATTTATTGATTAATATGCATAAATTAAATCCAGACCTTTTTGAGACAGTTTTATTTACTTTTGATAATAAAATTATTGATGCTGTTGGCAATGTAGTTGGATGGGAAGAAGAGTTAGAAGAAGCTGTGGAAGAAGCTACAGAAGAGGAAAAAGAAAAGTTATTGGAAGAGCAACGAAGGCAGGAGGAAGAGCAACAAAGGCGTTTGGAACAAGAAGAATTGCGGAAACGTTTGCATGAAGAACAAGTGATTCAACAACAACAATTACAGTTACGACAATTACAGCAACAAAAACAAGAACAGCTTGAAAAGCAAAGACGTGAACGTGAACTTAAACAACAACGCGAACGTGAACGCGAGTTAGAATTACAAAAACAACGAGAAATTGAGCTACAACGTGAACATGAACGTAAACTGGAGTTACAAAAGCAACGTGAAGCTGAACAGCGCGAGCGTGAAATTAGACAACAACGTGAACTTGAACGTGAATTGGAGTTGCAAGAACGACGGAAAATTGAAAAGCGAGAACGCGAAAGAGAAAAACGAGAATATGAACGGAAATTACAAGAACAATATCAAAGAGAGCAACTTGAACAACTCGAACGACAAAAACGTGAAAAAGAGCTTAGATTGCGTGAACAATTAGAAAAGCGTGAGCGCGAACATGAACTTGAGTTGCTGCAGCAACAACGTGAATATGAAATGCAGCAACAACGTGAATATGAAATGCAGCAACAACGTGAATATGAAATGCAGCAACAACAACGTGAATATGAAATGCAGCAAAAACAACGTGAATATGAAATGCAACAACAACGTGAATATGAAATGCAGCAACAACAACGTGAATATGAAATGCAACAACAACGACTTGAATTGATGCAACAACAACGTGAATATGAAATGCAGCAACAACGTAAAGATTCTCGATACGAGATCAATGATAGAAGTAGAAGAAGAGATTTAGAGTGGAATGATAGGGGAAGGCATTACGTCAAAGATAACGACATGAATGATATGTGGAGCAGAGATAGTGTGTCAAATGACAGAGAGCATCTTAGCGAAGACCATGAGGAAGATTTTGAAAGTGTTAGCGAATTTGAGCTTAATCAACTGGAAAAAGATCATAGAGAAAAAAGATCTATGAATAAACCAGTGGGACGTGTGGTTTCGCTTCCACCGCCACCACAGGACTTTGGAGTTACCGACCTGGATTATCGAGATCCTGAGATAGCTAACTTAAAGGAGCTTGTAGAAAAATTAGACATGGAGGAACACACATTAAATGTAGTAAGTTTTATTAAATATAAAAAACATTATTAGTGTATCATATCATATAAATTAATATTATTTTGTTTTAAAAGGCGAACACTGCAGATGACTTGAGTGATATGGCACCAAGTCGACCGACGAGCATTTTTATTTCGGAAGATACATTGAAACATCTTTCTAATACTTTAACTGGCAACATTAATCCATTTTTCTTAAATCCAGAAGAAAGATTTAATGGAAATGAAAAAGTCTTAACTACTATACAAGAGTCTGAAGCTTCAGAGATGTATTATCCAACGGAGAAATTTTCGCCTCGAATGAATAACGATGGCGTTTCATCGTTTTCAGAGCAGGTACCAGAAAACCTTCAAACCATTTCGTCAAATGCTGAAAAGGCTGACGGATCGATTAATTCCCAAATAATTCAACCAACGGAAGAGATAAATGGAACACTTTCTGTGGAACAAACACAATCCCCAACTTCTTCAGTAAAAATGGCATTACCAGGTGCTCGTGATAGAGCTTTAAAACGTAGTGAATGTACGCATCAATGTTTAAAACACTGATTTAAAAATGATTGAACATGCAATTAACATAATTCATTGCCTTTAGTCATGCAGGCAGGACCACCACTTCCAGCTTCTGTTCAAGAGAGGCGATTATTGCTCGCTACTCACTTAGCACGTCTTAATAATCATGATGTAGATATAAGTCTTTTCCGTAAGCTGGCTAGATTATCTAAGGAAACACCATTATCTAAGATGGAAACCGCTTCAGATATCTGGGAAAATGGAGATAGATTTTCCGAATTAATAATAGCATTAATAGGATTCCTGAGCGATTTTGATGAGGTTTATTTTAATTTAACGATTTAAGTCGGTTTCAAAGCATCAAATACTCATTTCTTATTTCTTTTAATAGGCTACTGAATTAAGGGAGAATGCAGTTATGTTACTTGGTCAATTACTTATTAATCAGCCAGATTACATTAATGGTTCTGAAAGAATAGTTTTACGAAGTTTATTAGAATGTAGCTCTGATTCATCAGCCAACGTAAATTGATTTTTTGATCATATTTCCCATTGCAAAAACGATATTTCTTAAATAATAATTGTAATTTTGTAGGTTTGTGGTCAAGCAGAAGAGATTTTGGAGACTTTTATACAAGAAGTTGATTGCAAAGTTGGTTTATACGCACTGATCGATATAATGGAATCAACTTTATTTGGTAGTTCACTGGGCTTAAGTTCTCCTGGTGGTGATAATATGTCTTCCAGTTCTCGGACATCTATGAAAAAATACGCCTTTGCGGCATTATCGTTACTAGTTAAAAGGTTTGATAAAAAGTCTCTAGAAAGACAAACTGGCAGAATTATCCCATTAGCAATTAAGGTTGGTCTTTTTAAATTAGTATCGACTTATTGAATAAGTTTCCCGAATTATTTGTAATTCATCAATTAATACGTTATCAATTAATGCTATTTGTCTTAGGGATTTAATGATCAGAAATCAGAGGTCCGTAAGGCTGTTGTTGATACACTTGTTGCAGTATATTCAGTTATCGGAGATGACAATACTTTATTCCAATACCTCGGGAGCCTTAATCCTTCACAAAAAAGCCTTCTTGGTTATTATTTTGATAAAAGCAAGAAGCAGCGGGTGTGGTGATTGCAGTCGATCAAAAAATTTCTAAGCTTAACCGAGTCAATAATTTTGATATGGCTAAGCTGGCTTAGTCAATTAAAAACTTATAAGTTTAACCGAGTTGATAATTTTGATATGGCTAAGTCGTTTTAGTCGGTTATTTATCTATTTGTCATTTTTAATAGTTTTAACAAAAATTATATTAATTAAAATAAATTGATAATTAAGGTTAGTTATAAAATAGGTATTGAAGTGGCCTTAGTAAGTTTAAGAATAAAGTATTTATAAAGATTGACTGGTTGTACGTATATTGGGGTTTTGGATTGGTGTTAGTAACGCATAATTCACAAGGTTATAGAAGATTGATGTGTTTAAAAAGCAAATTTTAGGTATACCAACTAGTAAGTAATTCAATTGAGTAAAGTTTTAAACAAATAATAATTAAGATTGTATATATAGTTAGCTATATTTTTGTTTTGTAAAATAGCATGTAGATAAAATCTATATGTAATATTATATATTTTAAAATAATAAATTTTATATATTAAATTTATTTAATAAAATAGTAATAATATTATTAATTTAAATTTTAAAACGAAAACTAGTTGTATAAGTTATATTGTAAATAAAAAAAATTTTTTTTATAATCAAGATAAATTTTTGTATACTTTATTATATTTGTATTCAGGATTAACAAATAAACCAATTTGATCAATTTAACCAATTTTTAGTTATTAAAAATTTTTAATTAAAATTAATATTAATTTAAATTTAATAAATTATATATTATAAAAATTTATCTTAATTTGTATGTTTTTTTAAGCAAATTTATTTGAAAAATTTTTATAAATATATTATAATTTATATTTTTTAATTTTAAAATATTTGGAGTATAGTAATTTAGTAAAGTTAGTAAGTTGTCATTCTTTAAGCAGCAGGACTAAAGTTTGAATCCTATTAGTGACAAAATTCGAATTTATAAATAATATTTGAAAGCTTATATCCTATTGAGTTAGCATTTGTAATAAAGTCACATCAGCTTGTATTAGGAAGCAGTAAAACAATAGTGTAACATATAAATTATAGGAAATTCAAGTGAAGCTGCTAAGTAAAATCAGCAAATTGGAATATAGAAGCCTGTTTAGCAAGCTTGGGTAGAGAGATAGCACAGATCTTTGATAATATTATATAAAATACTATTTTTCAGAGATTTAAAAAATTAAACAAAACTAAAGCACTTTATTAACCAGGCTGTTAGAGGAGTAATTAGAAGAAAAAGATCTAACTATAAGAACTAAAAGCAGATTATAGCCTTTTTAAGCCATCTGAATTGAAGTTTATAGCAGCTAGAGGATATAGTTAATAGTCTGTAAAGTAGGTATTGGGATTTGGGTAAACTTTATAAAGATACAAAATAGGTAATGGTAGCAGAAATAAAAGGTTGCAAGTGCTTTTGTTGTTGGACTTAATATAATACATATATAGAATATGTGCCATTTTAATAAGTTTTTTTTTTTTTTTTTTTAATCTTCAAAGATGCCATTCTAATAAGTTTATCACAAGGATAAAGAACCTTTATATAATAGTATAAGTTTGCTTTAAAGTTTTAGAAGATCTTAGTAACAAGTTTCTTTTTAAGAATAATATCTAATAGCAAAAAGTTGATTAAAGCTTAAATAGATAATCTACTGATAGATTTTAGATATAACAATTGGTAAATAACTATATAATAAATAAAAATAAATATAGTGAAGCTTTTAAATAAACAATAACTAAAGTTATATATATAGCTAATTATATTTTTATTAAAGTAACAATATTAAATATAGTTTATATGACTGAACTGATATCGATTCAAAGTTTAATAAACTGAGTCAGACTAATGAGTAGTTATTTTAACACTAAAAAAAATTTTAAAAATATTTAAATAAATTTTTTTTAATAATATTTGAAAATAAGGATTTTGGATCCTCTCTTTTCCTTACTATAACTAATGGTAGTTTAACTTAAATTAGTTTTTAAATAGAAAATTAAAAGATGATTTACTATGTTTAGATGGTTATACAAGATATAATAAATAGTTTAAATTAATATCATCTTGATACAATCTATAAACTAATCTTATCCTATATACAGCAAATTCAAAATAAAAAAAAAGTAAAGATTATATTATAATAGTATTTAATTTTATTTTATAAGAAAAAAAATTTAAGTTGCTTATAAAATAAAAATATATCAATTGAAAAAACATTTTTTAATTAAAAAAATTATCTAATTATTCTTGGCAAACTTTTTAAATATTAATTTTAAAGTTATTGTTTTTAATTTAAAATTATAAAAAGGTGTAATGACTTAGTAAAGTTGGTAAGTTGTTGCATTCTCAAGTAATAGGCCAAGAATTTGAATATTACTAGTGATGAAAATTCAAATTTACAGAATACTTTTGGAAGACTATATATTATTAGGTAAGCACTTGTAACAGAGTTATATCAGCTTGTACTGAAAGGTAGTAGAATATTAGTATAATATATAAATTATACAAAATCCGAATGAAGCTGCTAAATAAATTTAGCAGATTGGAAGACTAAAGTCTACTTGGCAAGACCCAAATAGAAAGATAGCACAGATTTTTAACAGTATTATATAAAGGATGTTATCTGGAAGTAATAGAAAGACTGAATAAAACTAAAATATTTAATAAAGCACTTCATCAACTAGACTGCCAGATAAGTAACTAGAGAAAAAAAACCTAAATGTGAGGATTAGAAAAGATCATAGCCTTTTTGAACTATTTGAATTAGAAGTTTGAAATAACTGGAAATACAGTTGATTATCTATATAGTGGGTGCTAAGATTTAAATAAACTCTACAAAAATATAAGTAAATAATAGTAGTAGCTTCAGCTTATAAGTACTTGTCTTTAGACTCAGCATAAGTTATCAAAAGTCTAGATTAGCCAAATTGTAATTATAGAAAGCTCTAGCAATGATATCTCAAAGATAAAATAATCCTATAGAAAATAGGTTAAGAATTCAGAACTTCTCAACTGATATATATAGCAGAGATGTACTGATAATACAAATAAGATTGCATTACAAAGGGTTTAAATAGATAATATCTATAGTTGGGTTACAGATATGGTTTATAGTATAGAATCTATAAAATAGATAAACTATTTAAATTAAACACCAAAAGTATATATATAGCTGAATATACTCTCTAATATAAGATGTTTTCTTAGAGTTATAAGCTATAAGCCTTCTATTTAACAATACTTGAATAAAGCCTTAGATCTAAAAAGGATAGTTTTAAAAAAAATACAAAATTATAGTTTATATAAAGGATTACAATTGTTATTATTAGATTTGGGCTTTGTAGCTTATTGGTTAAGCTCTCAAATCTTCACAAACAAGATCAACAGTTCAAGTTAGGCTAGTAGCAAATTTTTGAATTTGTTATTATAACCTTATAGAGCTATAATTAGATGCAAAGTTTTATAAAAAATCTAAGTGCAAGAGTGCAAATATAGTTCTGAAATAGGAATTCTCAGAGAAGCCTCAATCATAAAGTGCAGATACTATGTATGATAGTGGTGTTACAGAAGGTTAAAGTTGTAAAAGATTATATGAATTAGTTCTTTAGTTGAGTGACTCAAAGACAATACAACATCTCTTTACCTCTATATAAAGCAATACCAATATCTTTGCATATTACTTATAAGAGCAGTATCATTTATCACCTGATTTTTTTATCAGAAGCTTACTCTTCTCCCCTTTCTTAATATATATTTTGATTAGGTCCTTATATATAATTTTAAAATTTTTACCACTTCTCTTTTTCTAAAAAATTACCTGATTTTTGTCACATCTCTAAGATACTTGCTTAGAAAGATAATCAATAGATTGTATACATTAGTTCTAATTTAGAATGATACTAAATACTTGTTTAGAAGAATAATTAACAGATTGATATATTAGTCCTAATTTGGAATGATACTGAATACTTAATTGAGAAAGTAATATAATACTACTGAAACTGAAATAGTAAGAAAAATAGTAAATATATGAAAAGGCTATAATAAAAAATTAGCATTACCTAAATTAGAAGCATCTTTGATACTATAAAACAACTAGCTAAAGAAGGTAATTTCATAAAGGCAGGCTAGCAAATCTAGTATATATAAAGGTGTCAAGTTAGAGCTTTGATCATATCAATATAGAAGTTAATGATGAAAAAAGTCAGAATATACTAATAATAATATAACTTCAACTAATAGATGAGAGTTCAAGTTGGAAATTAAAGTGAATTAGGATTTTCTTTTTAGTAACATAATGTAAAGCCTATAGTTGAAAGTAATACTGTTTGTTATTTAAAAAATTTTATAGTGTCTTTAACAAAATAGATCATTAAAGCAATATTATAAAATAAGGTTCTGGTAATATATTATAGAAGGAAGTACAAATTAGTTAGCTAGTACCACTATATTAAAAAAAGAATGCTAAGTTCTGAGGTTGGCAAACAAGCAGCTGAAGCTTGACTTGAGATATGGGTTAGTAGTATCTAGACAGATAAGTAGAAGGAAATTAATAGAAAAGTATACTTACAAAATAATAGGCATTATAAATCTTGATTAAATATAAAAAGTCTGTATCTATTAGTATAATACTAACTTTGTTATATACTGAATCTAACTAGACAGCAAGTTTTTGGCTTAAGATATGAGGTATAAAAAGGTCATTTTCATTAGTTATAGTTGTATTAATAGGAACCTTAAAAGAACTTACAGTAGATCATATTTACAAATATACCAAATTGAGAGCTCATTAGAAGTAAACATCTAATATATCAAATTGAAAGTTATGTCTAGTGTTAATGAGATATTAGAAGAATATAGTAATTACTAGAAGTAATTAGTTGAAAAGCAAAAAGCTAGATAATATATATAGAGTATGGACCACTTTAGTAGATTTAGATTATATATAAATAAATTAGTTTAAGTCTTTGTAGTTCTAGTTAGATAAGTTAATATATGTAGCTGATAGCCTATTAAGATTAATATATTAATAAAAACAGAGGCATAACCTCATTTTAAATAAAAAAAACAATTGTTATTAGAATGCTGATATTTATTGTTGCAGATTAAAATGAAATCAAATTAAAATAAAATTAGGAACTTTTCATGCTTATTCTTAAAGCTTATAAAATCAATATATACTCTTTTATTAATAATCTTAACTTTTTTTTTTTTTAGTGTTAAGGTGGAATTTTGCTTATGACTTTATTTATTAATAATACTTTTATATATACTGCTACATTTTTTGTATTACATATATCAAGTATACTAAGCTCAGATCTGGATCCTATTGGTAATCTATGCTCTGGCCGAAACTATTACTTGCATGATAGGTAACTCTATCTGCTACTGGCCACTAATCCAATTATCTGCAATTCAAACCTCCCAAAGTGGTATATCATCATCAACCTACTCACCTGGTATTTTATCATCCTTCACAAATCCTATTTTAATATACTTCCCTATAACTATATTCTTCGCATTACTTATATCACTTATACTCAAGCTCTCAAATTTGGTAATCCTCTTTATAGAAAGGCCTTGTAGCCTAATTAGGCTACTTTCAATTTTGGTAAATTTTAGCTAGCCTGCTCAAGTGAGTCCTATTAGTAAGCTCCATGCTGATTCAGGTTAAACCTCCATTAGTAGCGCCTAGTTTAGTTAGTATGCTTGCTAATTCCTGTTACCACATTGGGTAGATACTTTTGTGTGTTGGTGCGAGTTTGCTGTGTTGCATTACAAGTTATCTCGTAACTCCCAGATAGCAGTTTTTTATATTACTTCTCTTTCATAAACTGATGGATTAGATACTGTTTAGTAACTATAGTATTCCAATGCCTTATATTTTAGGTTACAAGGTGCTAGGGATATAGACCTAGTTTGGTTTGCAGTCCATAATACTTCTAATTAATTTTGGTATCCTTTTTTTTTTTGATATGCAAGCTTTATTTGTACAATATATTACCAGCCCAGTGAATCTAGTTATTTTTAGTTATTACTATGTACCCTGAGTTTTAGCCCACTTACTTTGTCATCATGGGGTTTTTCCCTAATAGGCCAAGTGGCTTGAAGCCAGAGGTGCTTCTAATTTCAGTTAAGCCAATTCTTTTCCACAAATTATCCTTGTGTTCTTCACTTTTCTCACTACTCCAGTTATGTTACCATCATATCACACTCCCAAACAAATACCTCACAAATTAGATACAGTGATGTTGATACTGCCTTAGTCACCCCTAACCGAGGACTGATATGTACAATCTTTGTATAACAGATTCTTTTATGACTCAGTATCATATGTGATACTACCACTCCACAATTGAACCTCCTTTGAAAATTTTCTTTTCTAGTTTCGTACCTGCACTTAGATTTAACCACAGGGCTCCACATTCAATTATAGCTTCCTTTTGGGTTATAAAAGTAAAAAATTCTAAGATTTTGCCTTCAGCCTAACTTGAACTGTCAACCTAGTCTGTGAGAGTTTGGCAGCTTAACCGCTAAGCTATAGAGCCCAAACTCTAATAAATTCTAACTTTAAATCTAACCTTTAATGCTAAAAACAAAAAAAATAGCATCTAAAAAATTTTAAATTTTTTTAAAAATTAATAAAATTTTAGTTTAATCTGATTTTATTGGATAGTGCTTATTTTACTGACAATTACTTCACCGACAACTTAGTTCACCGACAATTAATTCATCAACAAGTTCATTTTATTGACAATTAATTCACTGACAGCTCATTTCTCAGACAAAGTAATTTTGATCATTGTTATTAAGGTCAGGCTAAATTAGAGTTAAGATTAGTGTAATTTATAAAAATAAATTGTTGATGAAATGAACTTGTTGGTAAATAAATTATTGGTAAAATGAACTTATCGGTGAATTAATTGTCGATAAACTAAGTTGTTGCTGAAGTAATTGTGGTGAAATAATACATATCTGATTTTATTTTAATTTGTTATAATCATTAATCACTAAATATTAAGTATTAAAACTAATAATTAAGATTAATTGTTATATATATATATATATATATATATATTATTAACTAGCCTCTTTGAAGCTAAGATTTTTTATTTAAGTATTGAGTAAAGAGGTTCACAATAAAGCTTCTATTATATTAAAAAGTACAACTAGCTATATATATATAACTTTTGGTTGTCTATTTAAGTAGTCTTGTATTAGTATTATACTATAAGAACTATACTATTTGCTATATCTATAATCTGACTAGGAAATTATCTATTTAAATCTTCTATAACACAATCTACTTATATCACTAGTATATCTCTGTTATATTTGTCAATCAAAAAGTCTTAAATGCTTTTTTTATTCTCTTAGAAATAATTTATTCTTAAGGCATTATTGCTAAAGCTTTTCATATCTACAATCTGGCTAATCTAGACTTTAGTAATTTATGCTAAGTCTGAAAACAAGTACTTGCAAGCTAAAACTACTACCATTACTTCTGTTTTTGTAGAATTTACTCAAACTCAATATCTACTATATAGACTATTTATTCTTCTTTCGATTTTTTCAAACTCTTAATCTAAATAGTCTGGAATGGTGATTCTTTCCTCTAGTTGCCTGGCAGCCTAGTTGTTATAATACTTTTGCTAAATACTTCGATCATGTGGGCTTTCATATACTTCAGCTTAGTGTTTTGACCCAGGTGGGTGTCATCTTGGTCACCCACAGGTGGGTCGGGTACCCAGGTCATAATAATGACCACCCGGGTGAGTCACCACCGGTCATCTGATGGTCAATGGCGGGTTACCTGATGGTCAATGATGAATCAATAATTGGGTCAACCATCAGATTCACTTAATAAACCTATTACCAACATTAGGGTATATACATACAAAATTCACTTAAAACTTTAAAATATAAGACAACTAATAAGATACCAGTCAATAAAAAAATAATTGATTAGCAAATTTATAAGACCGCAATATACGCAAAGATGAGGAATACTTTATTTTCATTACAGCTGTTCTCATAAATTTTTAGACATCTGGTGAAAATTGACTGAATAATTGGTAATGAGCGATTATGTAATACATAATATGCATATCTTTCTAAATAGCACTTTGTGATTTCGATATTGATTGACAAATAATATAAGTCAAATTCTCAAATATTTTCGAAGATATAGATGTGTTAAAATGCTTCTAGCACTTTTAGGAAGATCACGGTTATTAAATCACTGCCAAATTACAAGCTTATCGAATCAGTCAAACAATAATTTGGTTAATTTTTCAGCAGATGTCTAAAATTTATAAGAACAACTGTAATTTTGGAACATCCGGTAAAAAAAACTGACCAAATAATTATTGCCAAATTTTCAGACTAAACAAAGCATACTAGACATGCATTCAAGCGAAAGCTTAATTTTGGATACATTGATATTGTAAAATATGATTGCAAAAAATATCGACATATATAATTATTGTAAATTACTAAATAAAAAGTTCTTTCCATAAGAGATATTATTAAAAATTGTAAATATGCGTAAAAATTAATAAAATTTTAATGTTAAATTTACCTAAATATTCGAACTTCTTATAACCAAAATTTGCTTTTATAGATGCATTTTGTGATCTTAATCTGATGTAGGGGTTATATACAAGACCAGGCCTATTACATTCTATCGATTTTAAAACCTATAATAGATCCCGGGTTTAGTATGAACAAAAAATTTAAAGAATATGCACATTTTGCAGTTATGATAGTTAGTCTAGATATTTGAAAAAACCAGGTTTGATTAATATAGATTCTGTAATTTTCGTCCAGGTCTAATTCATGGAGGATCTTTTATGACCCTTTATGGTACTTAATTAAAAAAGAAAAAAATTCTTTAAATTATTCGCTATAAATTTAAAAATAGCGATTTTGTTCAAAATTTAAACAGGGTTACGTACTTGACTTTAGTGGTGACACTAAATGAAATTTAACCGATTAAGCTAAGTCCAAAAGTAAGTAGTAAAGAGTTTCTAAATTTTCCATTTAATTATTTGAATGCCGTCCAAGAATTCTAACTAATGATTATATATTACTACGTAGTAGTCTAACCATTTATACTGCATAACAGACCTATGAATATGCTTGCATAAATGGCATAAAGAAAAGGTATATACGTACGTACCTATGTACATATATATGTGCAAAATAATATTAGGTGTGGCATATTAGGTAAATATATCACATAAGGGAGAATATGGAGTAAAAAGGGGCAATGCAAAGATAAATTAACTGAAATAGATCTGAATAATAAAGAAAATGGAAAATATAAAGAAGGAAAGCTATATAAAAAACTCACAATAACTATATTAAATTCTCATTGAAATATCGCTGTATGATTCATGCAGATGTTCTGAAATAGATCTGAATAATAAAGAGGATATAAAGAAGAAAACTATAAAGAACTTGCCGTAGCGACATTAGATCCCCATTTTGAAATGTCGTATGATTCATGTGAATATTCTGAAATAGATCTGAACAATAAGGAGAATAGAAAATATAAAGAAGAAAACCTATACAGAGCTCGCTGTAGCGATATTAAATCCTTATTAAACATCGTATAATTCATGCAGATGTGATTAAAATATAATCTAAAAATCATATGATTAGGCCAGGTTAAAGGAGAACTCATCATAGCAATATTTAACCCTCATTGAAGAAACATTATACGATTCACACATAATGTCGTTTTTAGTCTTAATTATCTAAAAATCATACGATCAATTCATAAAAGAAAATAATTATTAGTATTACCATAGTGAATCAGTAAGATAATAATATTCTAATTTAGATTAAATTAAATAAATAAAATTATATATATAAAGAGCTTGTTCTGACCTTTTTTAATAAAGATTAATATTATCTTGTTTAATTATTCATACGATTCTATTTGAGATAATTTGTGTACTATAATAAATCAAATTTCATTAAAATACCTATTTTATAACTAATTTTTTTGAAAAAATATGGATAGTAGTAGTGAATACATCTCTGAAGCTGGTTATATCTCTGAAGTTGATCATGTTCCTAATAATGACGTTCAAGAGGTTGTTGAATCTTCTATTAGTGTAACCAGAAGAAAAGCCGTCGATAAGCCAGCTGAAGAACCAAGCGCAAAGAAGATTCGAATAAATTTTTCTAAACTGCCTAGTTTTAATAAAAAAAGCTATGTCTGGAAATATTTTGAAGAGTTGGGTAAGAATGATGTCTGTAAGATAGTTGTATTTCGAAAAAGTGCAGAAACTGAGTGTAATACGAGCTATAAGCATGATGGATCAACTGGAAATATAAAAACACACTTGCGCTTAGTTCATAAGATCTTAGGACCAGATGAACCACTAAATTCAGATAAAAAACAACAATTAAATATAAATGACATGATTAAACAAGTAAAACCGCATAACGCATCTAGACAATCAGCGTTACAAAGAGTAATGGCTGAATGGTTGATTACTGATTCTCTAGTATTTAACGTTGTATATAGAAAGGGATATCATAAAATGATGCAATGAATTGATCTTGCATTTAAACTACCAAATTATAAGTGTATTAAAAAAGATCTTGATATAGCATATCAAAAAGGCATAGTAGACCTTAAAAAATTGCTCAACACTACCTGTGAAACAGCCTCTATAAGCACGGATTTGTGAACATTCTGCACTAATCATAGGTATATCGGAGTAACTCTTCACTGGTTAACACCTAACTTTGAAGTACGTAATGTACTTCTATCTATTAAAAAAATTGAATATCCATATACAGCTGAAAGTATAAAGGAATTTTTAGATAATAAAATTGAAGAGTTTGAATTAGCTGGTAAAATTTTTTGCGCAGTAACTGATAATGGCGCAAATATGAAAAAAGCAATTAAAATTTGGAATGGTGTAGAACGTTTACCTTGTACTGAACACACACTCCAACTTACAGTTTTACAGGCTTTGAAAGTTATAAATCTATATATTAAACAAATTAAAAAGCTCATTAGCTTTTTTCAATCTTCGAAACAATGTCAACGTCTTGATCAGATACAAGTTAACTTGGCAAGCTGTTAGGCAACTAGTATAAACCCAATACAATTTCATAATTCTGAAAATATAGATAACGATCTACCTGAATTAGAAGAAGACAATGAGGTAGAAATATGTGAAAAAACATCTGCTATTTTACGTACTATAAATGATTCCAAAACCTGCTAGAATTCTTCATATCAATCTTGGAAGAGACTCCTAAAGTTACGTCCGGCAATCGAATGGCTTTCTGTGACTTTACCTCTACAAAAAGAAACTGGCGCTAAAGAAGATTCTGAAAAGTTAAAACAATGCATGCTTAAAGACCATGAATGGAAGTTATTAGAAAAATTGGTTCAAGTACTTAAGCCATTCGATGAAATGACAACCTATTTTAGTGGAATTCAATACACTACTCTTTCGATTGTCAATCCAGCTATTAAATTATTAAAGTTTGAATTTGCTGATGGTGAATTTGACAAATCTGCTAAGAATAACTTTAATAATGGTGAATATATAAACTTGTTAATCAATTTGTAAGCAGAGACGTTGATTTTTTGTGGTAATATTTATTTTTAAAATAAATAAATATCATCGCAGAAAATCATCATCCCTGTTTGTAAGTAACTATTATAACGTATCAAGTGTTACCTAATATTTTTCAAACTCTAGATGAAGAGTTATTAAATGAAGATTTCAGTGAAGAGTTTGATAATGATATAGAAAGTCAATTCTCATCTGAAGTCATAATCACAAAGATTTGAGAAGTGATTTATAATTCTTTGTGGCACTACTGGCAAGATTCAGAAGATATTAAGCTATTAGCCACCCTACTAGATCCTCGATTAAAATTAATGAAAGCATGGCCTGATAACTTACAAACTGAAACAATTAGTAAATTGTGAGCCAAATTTCAAATTTGGAAAGAGACGGCTATAACCGATGAACCAGAAATCTATCATGAAACCACCGCACCTAGTTTTATGAAAAAAATCTTCAGTAGTAGTCAAAAAGTAAATAAAAACCTGAGATCGATGACTATTTAAATGAAGAGGTCTTATCTGAAACTGCTAATGTTTACGCTTGGTGGCATAAAAATCATAATTCTTTTCCTATTTTAAGTCAAATAGTTCGTAAATACTTATTAATTCCTGCCACCTCAGTTCCAAATAAGCGCCTTTTCTCCAATGCGAGAAACCAAATCACTTTGAAAAGAAACCGCTTGTCACCTGAGACAGTGAGCAAATTATTGTTTGTTAAGCGTAATAGCTTGTATTGTAAGATTTGGGACTAAATATAGACTAAATATGTAATAAACTTATATAATATACATATCAAATATATTTAACGTTAGTAAAAAATAAAATATCCAGAACAAGTAAAAGCAATTATTAAATCTTTAAAATCTTTAGATTTGTTGCACATGAGCACGGTAGTACAGCAGGATTATTACATATACACTGCATATATTATCCGAATTGGAAATAAAAATGAATTATAAAACAAAACCAAATACATACGTACTTACAATTACACTTTTCAGTAAAAATAATTCGAAGAACAAAGAAGTTACCGGTAGCTACAGGGTATACTTTTTATTCGGTAATCAGTGAAGTAAATTAGATCTTGGGTTAATGAGCATTATTATTTTAATTAATTTAAAAAATAACATTGCAAACAGTAATGCTTACTAGCTTTTTCTACATTTTTTTTCTGAATATAGGGTATCCGATTAGTATTGCTTGCTGCAAATAAAGTAATATGACGTTAGTAATCTAATAAATTAAAATATAAATAAGCTGTAAAGCTAAATTACGACTTTGCAGCAGGCAACACTATCCCGATCCTGATCAAGTTTTTAAAAGCTTTAACATAAGTTAGAAAATAGGAAGGTTTATATATGATTCGGGTGACCCGTTAAAGATGATTCGGGTGATCCATTGAAGGTGATCTGGGTGACCTACGGGTGACCCGAGTGGATAACTGACCTGATTTTCACCCAGGTGACTCATAGCCCACTCGACGGGTGACCCGGGTGTTGATTTTTTAGAAGGGTCAAATCACTACTCCAGCTTTTGGATTTAGCTAGTTGCTTTCTTCAGATTTTGCGTAACTTATACATCAAACTAATATTCTATAGCCTCTTAATACAAGCTAGTATAACCAAAGCTACAGATCAGTTAATCTATCAGATTATACACAGTCTGCTATACATGGTCTGCCATAATTAGTATTAGGCTCTAAACCAAAAGTCTGCTCTACTGAACTTATAAACTGAACTATTGAATTTATAAACTAAACCACTAAACCTATAAGTCCAGTTTCAGTTAAATTTTACTAAACTTATAAGCAAGCCCAATACTGGCTATATTACATTCTGCAAAATTCGAATTTTGTCACCAGTGGAATTAAACTTTTGTCCTGCCACTTGGAAGTGTAACAATTTATCAACTTTACTAAGTTACTATATCCTGTTATATACAGTCAACTTCCTCTATAATCATCTTTTCTAATTAGTATAATTACAAATTTATTTTTACCAATTATTTATAACTATATAAAAATATCTCTATATTTTGGTTTAGACTACAGATAAACTAATCTAAGTTTCTTTTTTTGCTATCGTTAGATATGAAGTTTAAGTTGTAATTCTTTTCCATATAAAAGATTTTAATTAAATTTTAATAAAAACAGAGACATGGTCTTATCATTAATATTCAAAAAAAATTATCTCTATATTAGTTACATCTCTTTATA